>CM068592.1:2946066-3225226 GCA_035048485.1 Pteria penguin
GGGCGTAATTTTCGGACTATGCCAAATGTTTGGACTAACTTGCATTTCATCAAAGGGCGTAAGTTAGTCATACTGTACGCTTAAATGTTAGCCTAAAATTTACGCCTGCTATGAGACATCGTAAATAGTGTGTCCTACCTGAATTCAAGTGTGCCAGAAAATCCTTTTTCGAATAATTTCGATAACTTTGCAATTTTGTAGAAGTAAAGACACGTGTACACAGCGATATTGAACCGTCCTGTAAAAAAAAAATCTCTAAACGAAAATATGCAGCACACGTCATGGAAATATCGCAACTACATTGTCAATAATGTCAACGTACACGCGCACTTTGAGATTGTTATGACGTCATAATTAAGACGTAAGTTGCCCACATAAAAGTGATCACATCGAGAACATTGGAATTGGTAGGTGACTAAATGCAAACCGCGACGGATTTTAGTAGTTGCGATATTCCGTATTCTAAGTCTTAAAGCTTGACACAGATATGACGTCATATTTCTTTTTCTGCATTATTTATATACATCTTAGGTAATTATAAAAAAATCTAAAATGTCAAATGGAAATGAATTTCATGGTAAATCTGCCGTAATTTTTTTTTTATAAATTTTAATAAAATAAGGGGGTTTTCCCCGATTTTCTTCAACAAAAAAGAAAATTAGATTATTAATACATTTGGCTTCATAATTCATATTAAATTATCAGTAAAACTATTTAAAAAAAAAAAGAAAAAACGCCAATATTTATCGAAATTACTGCGGAATATATTTTTGAAATGAGGAAAACAAAATATGTCAAATATACATTTATGTGTTGTATACGAAATGATGAATTAAACCATTTTCTTTTAATTCTTTGTCATAACCCTTATTATTTCCAGTGAGAAACAATGTGTCAAAAACAGGGGAAAAATGTAAACTTAAAACTGTTGATAAAGTTCAATGTTTTATAACAGTTCTTTTAAAATATTTATAAAAATGCTTATGAAAGTTTCGGAACATGACCCCAGCTATTTGGCCCTCAACATTGGGCGTAATCTTTGGAAATATCTTAAATAAGTATAAAAATCAGTTCAACTGTGTCCCTGTGTTAAGATATGGTAAAAATGAAAATTTGACTATAAATATGTCGTATAAATGAAAAAAAAAGAAAGAAAGAAAGAAAAAAATCTAGACGGCGTGGTACAGTGGTAAGGGAGTCGTCTATAGTTCGGTAGGTCTTGGGTTCGATCCTTGCCGATGTCTTGTCTTTCAGAGAAGACAGTAAATACCAAGACCTTGTGTCTCGATAGGCGTGGTACGTTAGAGATCCTTCGCTGCTTCGGGTGGGTCCATTGCAAAAGTCAAAATTAGTATGTCTTTCATCAATTAGATACTGTTGCAACATTAAAAAGTGACCCCGTTGAAAACTGACTCACGAGTCAGTTTACAAGGGTTGAAGTGTCGATTTTTAAGGTTAAAAATTAACTCGGTCTGTTATCTAATGACCCTACCCACGCGTGAAAAGGTGACCCTGATTGAAAATTGACCCGCAGTGGTGGGTCATATTTTAATGGTAAAAATGACCTTTGTGTATAATGCTCCCTTGTACTTCTAAGATGCAATTCAAACTCTATGCTTCCTGTTTACAAACAGGTCAGTTACAGAATATTTTTAATTTTACGTTCAGCAATGAGATATAATATGTAGAATATCATGCAAATTTCGTTCTCATTAAACATGTTGTCTATGAGAAATGATATTTCATAGGTCCCATGCGCGTTTTTTTTGGGGGGGGTTGTTTGTTTATTTTTGTTTTTGTTTGTTTGGTTGGTTTTTTTAATCAGACAAAATATTTAAAAAGAATGCAATATACCCTGTCAGTGTTGCTCCGTTGTGTTCTGTTAGTGTTGCTCCGTTGTGTTCTATTAGTGTTTCTCCGTTGTGTTCTGTTAGTGTTGTTCCGTTGTGTTCTGTTAGTGTTGCTCCGTTGTGTTCTGTTTGTGTTGCAACGTTGTATTCTGTTAGTGTTGCTCCGTTGTGTTCTGTTAATGTTGCTCCGTTGTGTTCTGTTAGTGTTGCTCCGTTGTGTTCTGTTCTGTGTTGCTCCGTTGTGTTCTGTTAGTGTTGCAACGTTGTGTTCTGTTAGTGTTGCTCCGCTGTGTTCTGTTCTGTGTTGCTCCGTTGTCTTCTCTTAGTGTTGCTCCGTTGTGTTCTGTTGGTGTTGCAACGTTGTGTTCCGTTTGTGTTGCTCCGTTGTGTTCCGTTAGTGTTGGTCCGTTGTGTTCTGTTAGTGTTGCAACGTTATGATCTATTAGTGTTGCTCCGTTGTGTTCTGTTAGTGTTGTTCCGTTGTGTTCTGTTAGTGTTGCTCCGTTGTGTTCTGTTATTGTTGCAACGTTGTGTTCTGTTAGTGTTGCAACGTTGATTATAGATAATTAGTTTGATATTTATTGTTATTTGATGATATGATGTTATATACAATCTAAGTACTTTTTTCTATTCTTTTTTTTCTTCTTCTTCTCAGCAGTGATGAAAGGGGTCAATTTTTCAAATAAAGTGTCCGAATGGTTATCTCATTTACGAAATGAAAAATCTTTATATTTTCCATCTTTTCTTTATTTCTTTCTCACATTATTTCAGTATTTCTTTTTTTTTTTCTTCTTCTTCTTTCTTTCATTGCTTGAAATTCGATCCCTCCTTTCCATATTTGAAATTCAATTATTTGGAAGAATACGAGTTATCTTTCTTTGACCGTATTCAAGTCTGCATTCCTACTTAATATATCTCTATATAAGCAGCAGCGCATAGGATTCCAGGCCTAATACCCTTTTGTAAAAACACACAAACACCACTTTTATAAGTAGATAATTCATTTCTTGTTGTCAAAATACAATACCTTTTCTCACAACATTAAACTATTGCAAACAAATTAACACTCCTACAAATTTGAAAGCTCTCGGTCAAATACATTTTGAGATATAAGCCAATTGAAATTGACATTCATGCAATTTAACATGTTCTCTAAAAATGATTTTGGATAATTTTGACTATCTATAAAACATCTGAATAAATAACATCTAAAGCCTGTGGGAATGACAACAATTCTTGCAAGAATAAATAAACACAATAATTTTTTATGTAGCCCCACAAACATCAAGAAAGTATAATTTTTAATAAGTTGTAATTAATGTCTGTGAGATGCTATTTTATATGAAAAGGCGTCTTCATCCCAAAATTACAGAAAATAGAGTTTTTCATAAATAAAAGTATTATTTTTCACATAGCTTGTATATTTTAATTACACTGAAAATATTAGGGGCAGATAACTAAACTTACATAGTGATATGTTTCCCTGTTTAAGTGCATTTCATATTAACAGTATATATAGTCCTTTCTCAGACACTGCTGTATGATTTTGTTTTAATAAGAAAAGTACATTCATAAAAAATAATAAAGAAAATAAGACAAGACGTTTAAATCTACTTTGTTTCAGCTCTCTCTCTCTCTCTCTCTCTCTCTCTCTCTCTCTCTCTATATATATATATATATATATATATATATATATATATATATATATATATATATATATATATATATATATATATATATCAAAAAGTATTTGACAGAGAGCTTTCAAATTTGCAGGAGTGTTAATTTGTTTCCAATAGTTTAATGTTATGAGAAAAGGTTAGCGCATTATATCTCATAAATGCATCAGACATTGTACTTTCTTCCTGCATGAAAACACAAAATAAGACACTTATTCTATATATGTGCGCTTTTAACGCCAAAATATCATACTGGAAACTTCCATTTCCTATTGATAAACTGCGTCATTAAATCATTCCGGAGGGAAGTTATAAATTGAAAGAAACAGCCGGTGACCCATGACAACGTAACGTTTATCCAAAATGACGTACTTTCGTCAAATGTCAAGCACTTTAGCGCAAAATACGATTTTAATGACGTCACGCAAGGTTGGAAATGTCGAACATTTCATTATGACGTCATTAGTATAACAATCAAAAGTCTGCCAAACGTCGCTTTCTATGTTAAAAAGTGGGTCAAATATGGGACGTTATGACGTCACCGATCAATATATTTTATACAGAAATAAAATACATACGTCTTGGATTTGACTCTTTCTACTAGGTATAGGTGACGGGTGCAGGAGTTGCTCACTGTCCCAAGGCACCTGATCTCACTCAATCAAGGGTTCACATATGCTCTTCAAGAAGGCGTTTTTCGTTGTTTTTCTGTTTGGTGTTCATTTTCACTGATTTTTTATGTCCTTTGGATTCATGATTGTCAGACTAATGGTTTGGATTTATCTTCAAATTCACTAGACGTGTGAAGCATTCATTAAAAAAAAAAACAAACAAACAAAAAACAAACACCCCCAAACAAAACCCCTTTCAGATCCCTGAATTCTTAATTATTACCATATTTTAAATATTTTACATTGAATTGACGAAAAGTGTGGAAAAACTGGTCGGAAGGACTGACAGTCGGATGGACATCCAATAAACTAATAACAGATTTTAATCACTTTACTTTTGTTCATCTTCTCTGATCAATTAACTTAAAGATATATATAATTTAGTCATGGAAAAAAAGGAGAAACACAGCCCAAAATTGGCCAATAATTTCTCATTCTGGTACACTTTTCTGACAAAATTGGGAGGGGCTCTTATCACCCCTTAATCTGACGGTTGGGGTATTTGGGTAATATGTCTTTACTCGGGTTGCTCCATTCAACTAGAAATGTTAAAAAGTAGGTTTTAAAATGTTTTCGTGCAATAACATCGACCGCCGTCGGACTACCGCAATATCAGGCTGTCGGACTACAGGACTACCAGGCCGTCCGACTACCAGGCTGCCGGACTAACGGGCTGTCTGACTACAGGATTACCGGACTACCAGGCCGTCCGACTACCATGCTGCCAGACTAACGGGCTGTCGGACTACCAGGATGTCGGCGGACTACAAGGCTTTCGGACTACCGAACTGCCGGACTAGCGGACTACCAGGCTGTCTGACCACCACGCTGCCAGATTGTCGGACTACCAGGGTGTCGGATTACCAGGCTGTCGAACTACCAGGCTGTCGGACCACCGGACTGTCGGACAATCAGGCTGTCGGACTACCAGGCTGACGGACTACCGGGCTGACGGACTACCGGGCTGTCGGACTACCTGACTGTCGGAAAATTAGGCTTGAACTCAATACTTAACACCCTCTGTGTAACATATGACCGTTAAAGCGAGGTGCAGAAAATAATTTGTGAGTTTTATCTGCATTAAATTGCGGAGTTTTAGCGAGGTATACATACAGAGGTAACAAGAAAAGTACCTCGGCATTATAATGGTACCTCGGTTTGTGGGTGTGTTTTCTTATGTTGTACCTCGAAATGTGGATATTAAAACACACACACCTACACACACACACCCACACACACACACACACACACACACACACACACCCACACACACACACACACACACACATTGAACCGTGACAGCACTTTGTCCTGGAAGACAAGACGATCTTTACTCGGTGTTTATATATCATTGGACACCGACTAGATTGGTCATTAAGAGTGGAAGTGGGGTACTTTTGAGTGCAATCTTCAAAAGCATATACCACAAAAAGCAAAATGAGGATGTTTAATTGACAGTGTCTATATTCTTTTTCTTTTTTATATAAGACATGTAAAGATGGATGTTACGTAGATTTACTGTACTATTCTAACTATTGCTTGATAAAGGCCAGGAGGCCGAAAATTTTCGGAAAAGAGTGTTTGTGTTATATCCTTTAATATATCTTACTTCCCTTTGGAGGACTACTTATTATATCTTTTTATTTTGTTTTGTTTGTTTGTTTTTCCAGTAGGAACATTGCGCTACCATCACTAGATGTCGATGTTGTGGTGTTATCTTCCACCACTAAACACTGGCCACCACCATATAGGTAATATGTTGTTGTTGTGGTGTTATATCCACCTCTAAACATTGGTCACCACCATATAGGTAATATGTTGTTGTTGTGGTGTTATGTCCACCACTTAACACTGGTAACCACTATATAGATAATATGTTGTTGTTGTGGTGTTATTTCCACCATTTAACACTGGTAACCACTATATAGGTAATATGTTGTTGTTGTGGTGTTATGTCCACCACTTAACACTGGTAACCACTATATAGGTAATAGGTTGTTGTTGTGGTGTTATGTCCACCACTAAACATTGGTCACCACCATATAGGTAATGTGTTGTTGTTGTGGTGTTATGTCCACCACTAAACATTGGTCACCACCATATAGGTAATATGTTATTGTTGTGGTGTTATCCCCCACCACTAAACACTGGCCACCACCATATAGGTAATATGTTGTTGTTGTGGCGTTATCTCCACCACTTAATACTGGTCACCACCATGTAGGTAATATGTTGTTGTTGTTACGTTATTTCCACCACTAAACACTGACACCACCATATAGGTAATATCTTGATGTAGTGGCGTTATCCTCCACCACTAAAGACTGGTAACCACCATATAGGTAATATGTTGTTGTGGTGTTATCGTCACCACTTAACACTAGTCACCACCATATGGGTAATATGATGATGTGTGGCGTTATTGCCACCACTTAACACTGGTCACCACCATATAGGTAATATGTTGTTGTTGTTGTTGTGGTGTTATCGTCACCACTTCACACTAGTCACCACCATATGGGTAATATGTTGTTGTGGTGGTGTTATCGCCACCACTTAACACTGGTCACCACCATATAGGTAATATCTTGTTGTGGTGGTGTTATCGCCACCACTTAACACTAGTCACCACCATATAAGTAATATGTTGATGTTGTGGCGTTATCGCCACCACTTAACACTGGTAACCACCATATAGGTAATATGTTGTTGTGGTGGTGTTATCGCCACCACTTAATACTAGTCACCACCATATAAGTAATATGTTGATGTTGTGGCGTTATCGCCACCACTTAACACTGGTAACCACCATATAGGTAATATGTTGTTGTTGTGGTGTTATCGTCCACCACTAAACACTGGTCACCACCATATAAGTAATATGTTGATGTGGTGTTGTCGCCACCACTAAACACTAGGCACCACCATATAGCTAATATGATGATGCTGTGGTGTTATCTTCCACCACTAAACACTGGCCACCACCATATAAAAGTGGTTATTAACGCTGGTGGTTAAGTACGCGTTTTTTACCCTTAAACATTACGCGTGGGTGTTAAATACGCGATGGCGTGTTGAACTGCGTATAATTTACGCGATCATCGTTCCTTACATCTTGAACGAGTTATTTCCCTTTGAATAGTCCGTACGTAAACTAGTAGTTTTTAAGCATGAATGAACAATGATTATATATTGAGAACATATCAAGTTATTGTTACAAATCACTGTTTTCAATTCAAAGTATCCAAGCATTGCAGTCTGTTAAGATGATGATCTTGAATCATTCCAAAGTCTCAGCTACACAGGAGCAACCATACGACAATGAAATTCGACGAGGCCGTACGAGAGGGACTGGAACTCGCGCGTGTCCACCAACAAGCTCTGGCTATTTTTGATAATGTTAAGTCGCACCGTAATGAGGCTCTCCTCGACATGTTAAAAAAACATCATATAAGTGTTGTATTTGTACTCCAAGGTGTACAGACAAACTCCAGTCCCTTGATCAAACGATCAACAAAAAGAACAAAGAAAATATCAAAGCGCAATTTCAAAGCTGGTATTCGTATCGCATAGCGAAAGAAATTAGCGAAAACAAAACTGGTGACAGGGCCTAAATTTCCCAAATTGATTTGAAATCATCTATTATCAAACCTCTTGATGCTAATTGGATTAGTAGGTGTTGCAAAGCCATGGAAAGCGAGACTGAATTTTTTATCCGCGCATTCACAAGCGTGTGGATTTCCCCAACATGACTCTTCTGTGGTTTGTGATTTTCCGTGATCTTTAGCGAGACAAAGCAATATGGTGGGGTTTTTTTTTTAATTTCATAACATTGTGCATGTAACAGAAATAAAGTAAATTAAATACGTTTTCATAATTGTTGACAATGTCTGTGTAGTGAAAACTTACTCGGGTGTGTTCAATGAAGCGATAGGTATATGACATCCGACAGGTGTAATTTTATTACTGGGCAAAATGACTTCAGATTTTTAATCTTCTTGTGACCTTACGCGCGGGGTTATTTTACGCAGATTTTAGCTTACCCCGTAACTAGTGTATATTTCCCCCACGCGTAAAAAAACCCCCCACTTTTACAGAAGGTAATATGTTGATGTTATCGCCACCACTTAACACTGGTAACCACCATGTTGATGTTGTGGTGTTATTTCCACCGCTAAACACTAGTCACCACCATATAGGTAACATGTTGATGTTGTGGTGCAATCTGCCACCACTAAACACTGGCCACCACAATAGATGATAGACATTTATATGGATGGTGTGGTGTGATCTTCCACCATCAATTGGCAACATCTACTGCTCATTAGTATCCATGTATCAAGTGTGATTAGTTTAAGGTGCATGGTACGTCATTTATCACTCCGATTCCAATGGTTGTAATCTATTTTAACAGGAGTGAACCTGTTGTCCCCAATATTCATAACTTTTTCCTTTGGAGATATAGTTAAGTATCAATTTAGTTTGGATAGAATGGAAGGTAATTTAGTAATCATCTGGAAACCAGTAATTGCAATAAAATCCAGAGCTGTCCTAAAGGGACAAATTAACTCCCCCCATGACACACCATTGGATCCCAAGCAACAATAAATAAATATTATTGAAATCCATGCTCAGGGACAGAGGTTATCATGTCCTTGACCTTGACATTGGTTCAAAGTCATGACACATTCTTAGATCCTGAGCAACAATTCTATTTTCTTTATTGTCTCTATTATGACTTTGACCTTTGACCTTGGTTCAAGGTCAGGACACACCTTTGGATCCTAAGCAACATTTCTGTGAAATATTATTAAAATCTGTGCACAGGGTGAGAAGTTATGACCCGGACAAGGTTTTATTTATTGTGTCTATCATGACCTTGACCTTGGTTCAAGATCATAACACATCCTTAGATCCTAAGCAACAATTGTGTGAAATATTATTGAAATCCGTGTACAGGGTGAGAGGTTATGGCCTGGACAAGGTTTTATTTATTGTGTCTATCATAACCTTGACCTTTGACCTATAACCTTGTTTCAATGTCATGACACACCTTTAGATCTTAAGCAACAATTCTGTATAATATTATTGAAATCCGTGCACAGAGTGATAAGTTATGGGCCGGACAAGGTTTTAGTTATTGTGTCTATCATGACCTTGACCTTTGACCTATGACCTTGGTTCAAAGTCAAGACACATTCTGAGATCCTGAGCAACAATTCTATTTTTTGTTACTATGTCTATCATGACCTTGACCTTTGACCTTGGTTCAAGATCATGACACATCCTTAGATTCTAAGCAACAATTGTGTGAAATATTATTGAAATGCGTGTACAGGGTGAGAAGTTATGGCCCGGACAAGGTTTTATTTATTGTGTCTATCATGACCTTGACCTTTGACCTTCGTTCAAGGTCATGACGCACCCTTAGATTCTAAGCGACAATTGTGAAATATTATTGAAATCCATGCACAGGGTGAGAAGTTATGGCCCAGACAAGGTTTTATTTATTGTGTCTATCATGACCTTGACCTTTGACCTATGACCATGGTTCAAGTTCATGACACACCCTTAGTTCTTAAGCAACAATTCTGTGAAGTATTATTGAAATCCATGCTCAGGGTGAGAAGTTATGGCCCGGACAAGGTTTTATTTATCGAGTCTATCATGACCTTGACCTTTGACCTTGTTTCAATGTCATGACACACCTTTAGATCTTAAGCAACAATTCTGTGTAATATTATTGAAATCCGTGCACAGGGTGAGAAGTTATGGGCCGGACAATGTTTGGTGGACAATCAAACAGACAGGGTAATTCCTATATACCCCACCAAACTTTGTTTGCAGGTGGTATAATAAGGGCAATAACTCTTGTACAAAGGACAAATGTCTCACTCAATATCTTTGACCCCATTCTCAAATTACACATCAATTTTATTTTTTTGAAGGGAGGAGGGACTAATGCCTATAGATAAACATACACACCAAGTTAAATGTCAAAGCACAACTGACAACTTCTCCAGAATAAAATGACCTTGACAATTAGTGGCATACCATACACTCTAGAGACTCTAAAACACATAGGACATCGCTATTTCTCTATTTGTGTCATCCTATATTTGTGAAAGATTTTCTGTTTTTTATTCGAATATTGTTTGTTTTGGGTGCAAATTTTCTCTCTTATTTCTACTTAAATCTTTTTATTGTGTTTAACTACCCCTACCCCCTCCCCCCCTTTTTCTAACCTTTTCAGAAAATGTAAGGTATCATCACTTCTTCCCTTCTTACATCAACACTAACTCTTGTTACACAAGTCAGTATGAAGCAACACAATATCATATGTAAGCAAATATTTATTTTATTGCTGTCACAGAATACAAACATAAGTCATATAAAATACAGAGACAGGTTCATTTAGTACAAAAAAACAATTCATAGAATACAATGAAAAATAAAATACTCTAATACATAATAGAGAGAGAAATAGGTTAATCACCCCCCCCCCCCCCCCCCCCCTCTTTCCTTGCTCAAATTCTAAGTTCAACAAATACATATTTATTTACTGACTCAGATTATCTCAAATAAACTTCAGAAATTTTACCACAAATAACACCCTCCCTTCCCCTTGTCCATATTTTCAGAAAATATAAAAGACCATAAAGTTCACCTCATGAAACCTACATACTGACTGAGATTTTCTAAAACTGATTTTCCTTGTGACCTTGACCTATCTAATATGATCTAGATGTACAGTGTCAGTTTCCACTATGGCAGCTCAGACATTTCCAGAAAATTCTACAGAGAAAGTGACCTAGAATTCATCATGGAGAAAGTAATGTGATGATGTTTGTGTTTACAAGTGATTTACAGTCATGTGTGGGATGTCATGTCTCTCTTATAGAACTGTATTGGGTCACCCAGGATATCATCTGTGTCGTGCTTGATGAGTGTGAACTGTGGGGAGGACTGTATCATTGTAATGGAGTCAGCATCAATGTCTGTCCACTCTAATGTGACCTTTACTTTGTGTGGGATACTCAGGAGACTTGACAGGAATACTCCCCACCCCCCGGCTGTCATGTGTACACCCCATAACACTAGCGTCTCTAACTGTGTCATGTGTGACACACACAGTGGGGTGTTATACAGTGTGATGTACCACAGCTCTACATACTTCAACCAAGTCAGTCGGGTCAGAGCCGCTACAACATCAGCATCAACATCTCTGCGTCTACCCTCATACCGTATATAGTGTAGCTGTGTGAGTTGTGGTAACACGGTGACCAGCCGCTCACTGTCCTGTACGTCACACCTTATGATACATAATGCTGTGAGTGATCCAGAATGCTGAGGTAGGTACCCTATGATATCTGGTATATGTGATACATACCCCAGACACACTGACATAATGGTATGATGACTAGTACTCATCATCTCCCCTGTCACTCTCTCTACTTCACTGTCATTACCTACAAGATAAACATCAGAGACGTGGTAGGGGGGTAGGTGAGTACTACCCATCATGGCAGAGACATGCTCCATCTCCCTATACCATTCACACTGTGTGCGGTATAATGAGCGGACTCTGACCTTGTGTTCGTCCCCCATAGTCTGTCTATACAGGATAAGCCTATCATCTGTCTGAGCTATACATACTACATGCTGCCATAGCTTACCCCCCAGTGTCCTATCCAGACCTGACACAAACCTGACCACATTACCCAGCTCCATGATCTTATCTATGGAGTTACAATGATGACAGAATTCCTGAAGCATCTCTGGATGACGTACAATAAACATGGCTGCCATCAGCTCTTGTATTAACTTGTGAGGGAAACTGACACTGATGTTCTGTATATTGAAACATCCTGGTGCCTTACACTGACTAATTATACCCACCTTTAATGCTAGATCTACCCTCTCCATTCCTATTTCTCCTTCTAACTGATATTTCTCAAATACTAAGCGTGGATCACTTGATAATAGATCATTGTATGCTAACTTAAAGAATGGAGTCAATATATCAATGAAGTGATTTATATACGGGAAGAAGCGAGACAGCAGGGTCATCATGTCACTAGAACCAGATGTTGATTGTTGTGTTTGATCAATACGTCGTTTCTTTTTAGCATGAGTACGTCTATCTTGTTGTTTGCGTTGTTTTAGGAGATAGTCCTCTATTTGTTTGTTTTTCTGTTCACCACGTTTGATCAGTAAATCTTGGATTGACAGTATGAAGTAAGTCATGGAGTTACTGACATGTTCATTTTTTCCGTGTGTAATGTCTTTATCTTCCTCACACCATACATGACAAGCAGCTGTTAATATCATGGGCAGTGTTAGCAAGGATTTCACCATGCGATGTCGAGATCTTTGGATGCAGGTTGTTAGTTTATTTTCTAAGTCCTGATTGTCAGTTTTATAGAGATGAGTCACAATACGCGTTATCAGTGCCTCGATAGTGCCTGGATCAATTCCAAGAATTTCTACCACTTTATCCTGTGGTGTATGTTGCATCTGTAGCTTTTCTAGCTTCCATGGTCTTGTTGACGTGACTAAAACACAGTTTACCAAGCCGTATATATCGGGAAAAGTGTTAGAACTGTTGGACCACTCATCTAGACCATCCAAGATCACAAGACATCGAATGTCCTTCTTACAGAGCACTCGTCTGAACAGCTTTTCTACTTCACAATCTCCCTCTGACAAACAGTCACAAATCATGTCCACTACTTTGTTTCTTTTCTTTTTGACATAACGCATTGACACATAGAATGTCAAGTCAAACTTCGACAACACTTCCTGCATGTCACACTGTTGTCCTTGTTGGACCTTGCACCAGTCAGCAACAAGTTTAATTGTGAATACAGTTTTCCCCCTTCCAGCCTCTCCTTTCATAAATATTCTCTTGGCAGGTTTACCATCAATGAGAAACATATCAGACATTTTTATGGGCTTTCTGTCAGTCTGTTTATCCTCTTTTCTGCTTTTGCTTGGTGATTTGGTATCTTCTGCTACAAACACTGGGGAGTATAACTCATCAAAAGGCATGCTTGTACCACCCAGTGGCATGGCTGTAACACACTGTGTAACATTCTCATACTTCTCAAGAAGGGTTTCTCTGGCATTTCTTTTATCTGAAATGTTGACATTGAATGTGTTTACATGTGTAAAAGAGATTATTCGGTCAGGTTACAGCTTGGTCATGCCCTTGTTACTCACTCAGACATGCTGATTGATTTCACTTATTTCACCCATATGGTAGTGGTTACAGCTTGGTCATGCCCTTGATAACCACTCAGGCATGCTGACTGATTTCACTTATTTCACCTATATGGTGGTGGTTACAGCTTGGGCATGCCCTTGATAACCACTCAGACATGCTGACAGATTTTATTCTATTTCACCTTTATGGTGGTGGTTACAGCTTGGGCATGCCCTTGATAACCACTCAGACATGATGACTGATTTCACTTATTTCACCTATATGGTGGTGGTTACAGCTTGGGCATGCCTTTGATAATCACTCAGACATGATGACTGATTTCACTTATTTCACTCATATGGTGGTGGTTACAGCTTGGGCATGCCCTTGATAACCACTCAGGCATGCTGACTGATTTCACTTATTTCACCTATATGGTCGTGGTTACAGCTTGGTCATGCCTTTGATAACCACTCAGACATGCTGAAAGATTTTATTCTATTTCACCTTTATGGTGGTGGTTACAGCTTGGGCATGCCCTTGATAACCACTCAGACATGATGACTGATTTCACTTATTTCACCTATATGGTCGTGGTTACAGCTTGGGCTTGCCCTTGATAACCACTCAGACATGCTGACTGCTTTCACTTGTTTCACCCATATGGTGGTGGTTACAGCTTGGTCATGCCCTTGATAACCACTAAGGCATGCTGACTGATTTCACTTATTTCACCCATATGGTCGTGGTTACAGCTTGGGCATGCCTTTGATAACCACTCAGACATGCTGATTGATTTCACTTATTTCACCTATATGGTCGTGGTTACAGCTTGGGCATGCCCTTGATAACCACTCAGACATGCGGCTGATTTCACTTATTTCACCTATATGGTGGTGGTTACAGCTTGGGCATGCCCTTGATAACCACTCAGACATGATGACTGATTTCACTTATTTCACCCATATGGTGGTGGTTACAGTTTGGGCTTGCCCTTGATAACAACTCAGACATGCTGACTGATTTCACTTATTTCACCTATATGGTGGTGGTTACAGCGTAGGCATGCCCTTGATAACCACTCAGACATGCGACTGATTTCACTTTTTACCTACACTGTGACAGCTTCACTTGTGTTGTACCTGGGTCATTAGATTTCAAATGCAATGTACCAACACTGAATCAAATTGCTCTCAAACAATATAGATAAATCATAATGAAGCATTGTGAAATTATTTTACCCTCTTCTGCGTTGCTTTGTTGTGAGGAAGGCTTGGTCTTCTTGATTTGGCAGGTCTTGGCAATAGTTTCTGTAATGACAAAACACTCATACAAGAGGGATATACATCAAATGATTAAAGTTTCTGTTGTTTTCTGCCCGATTGTTTACATCAGAAGGAAAATACAATACTTCTATTCATATCAAACCATTTATAATTTCAACAAGCTGTGTTTGTGAAACACTAATTACCCTAGCTAGCAGCACCAACGTCCAAAATTTATTTTAAGTGTGAAGGTCAAGGTCAAAAGGTCATCAATCTTGGAGTCATTTAAAAGGGCTTTATTAGTTGAGTACCTGTGTCAAACATGACCTCTTTATTCCTCACAGTTCAGTTCAAAAGTTATAGCCCAAGTCCAAAAATGGTATTTGTAGCATAAAGGTCATTGTCAAGGTCAAAAGGTCAGCATTCTTTGTGTCATTTGAAAGGGTCTCAATAGCTCAGTACGCATGTCAAATACTGCATAACTCATGATTACATTTATTGAGATTTTTTTATTTGAGATTTAAAATTTAAAGTTCTGCTATGTGGAAACTGTTATGAGAGACCACCCATATTACCCAGGCCCATAGGTACCAGGGGTGCAACTGCACCTCCCCTCCCCCCCCCCCCCTATTTTTGGCAAATTGTGGACAAATTTTTATCACATTGTAAAATGAAAATTTAAGGTTGCCCCCTCTCCCTCTACCCCTTTTTGCAATGATTCCTAAGCACCTGTTGCCAACTAAACAGGATTTTTTGTAAAGTTTCAGTGGGTTTTTATTATTATTATTATCATTTACTTTTGCTGATTGTAGTCACCTATAAATTATGCCTGTTGTGTTCATACCAGTGACATATCGATATGCAAAGGCGACTTGTCTGACATTTGATGTGATTAATGATAATACAAGAAAACAGATTTGGAGAGGTGGTAAAGGGCTGGACTTAATGATTCTGCTACAATACAATGAACAGACAATATATTGGGAGAAGCAGATATGGAGAGGTGATTAAGGGTTTGACTTCATGCTAATGCTATAATAGAATGTATGGAAACAACACCCCCCCCCCCCCCCCCCCCTTTTTTTTTTTTTTTTTTTGTTTTTTAATCTTAAAAACATCCAAGAGAATATTTCTGTCTTCCATTTCTTTTCAATAAAATCAGTTAAAATACACAAAATCAATGCATAACAAGCAACCTACTAGGAGACAATTTGAATATGAGAAATTACCTGATAGTAGGCTAAAATGACAAAGTCCAAAAATCACAAGAAAATGTCAAAAATACTTTTCCTCAATTTGAACAAAGAATCTTGAATCTTACAATCTTCTAGACCACCCAGATATCATGAGCTTATCCCTTCTAAAGAAAAATTTTAAAGAAGGGTATCGTCCTGGGTATATGTTTGTCTATGGTGACACCACTTTCAGACAGATATGAATAAAAATACAAACTTTGTAGAGGTTCATTTATACTACAAGTATATTAAGTTTGATCAAAATCTCTCTAGCTGATTAAGACAAGTCTACAGTGCAATAATACCACATGGCTCACTGATGTAGCATTGTCAGAGGGAAAGCATGTATTTTCAATGTTTTCTTCACTGAAGGTCAAAGTCTTGAGGTCAAAAATTTTGATACAGACAAAAACCGTCTAGAAATAATGAACACAAATGTAAAATATGAAAGCTCCACCCCTAGTAGTCGACAAGTTATTGGCGAGGTTCAAGATTTTGAAAAGTCAAGGTTGTGGTAAAAATGATGGTACCAATGGCAAGTTATTGTCACATGGAATGTACATGTGAAATATGATAGCCGTAATGTTCAATACTTTTGAAGGTAGGGCTTATGTTAATGTTTGTGTCTATGCCACCGATACTGACAATGACACTACGGCTATGCCATTTGCTAAAAATTACCAATACGGATGGAAAACTGATACAGCACTATGACTATAGTTGAGTAGAGATTTTAGTTCAGGTAAATTAAAAAGATTGAACTCCAATGCTGTTATAAAATCATCTTACTTGCTTGTTTTTGCACATCAGATGCTAATGTGTCAATTCTTTGCCCTGTAAGTAGTATATAATCATATTAATGAGCTATGAAAAGAAGCATGCTGAAGAAAATTGAAACTGAATGATTAATTATCATGCTATCATTCCATAATTTTTCACATATATGGTTACGGTATCTCCCTGATATACTTCACAGGCAACAAAGTTGAAACCTGCAATAATTTATCTCAAGATGCATAACTGAATCACTGATATAAGTGTAGTGGATGTCCACGTTGACAAATTTTCAACTACAGCCCGGATAATGAACTTTTGCTATGTGTGCTCAGTGACCTTGACTTTTGAAGATATGATTTGGTTGGTTGATTGGTGTTTTACGTCGCTTTCAACAATATTTCAGTTATATCGCGACATGGAAGCAGGAGGTTACCAACCTCTTAAACATAGTGGCGCAACCCGGGAATCGAACCCGGATCGTCGGCGCCGCAAGCCAAGCGCTTAACCACTACACCACGCCTGCTCCTTTGAAGATATGACCTTGGATCATGGACAACAATTGTTTGAAATATCATACAGATCAACCAGTAAGAAATTATGACCTGGACAAGGATTTTGGTTATGTGTGCATTATGACCTTGACCTTGAAGATATGATGTTGGTTCAAGGTTATGACACACCCATGGGACATGGACAGCAATTATGTTTAACATTATCCAAATCCAACTTCACAGTAAGAAGATACCACCCGGATAGTGATTTTTTGCTGTGTGCACTGTGACCTTGACCTTGAAGATATGACCTTGGTTCAAGGTTATGACACACTCTTGTGTCATGGACAACAATCATGCCAAATATTTTCCAAACCCAAATTTTTAGCTATGTGTGCACTATGACCTTGACCTTGAAGATATGACATTGCTTTAAGTGACACACCCTTGGGTCAAAGGCAATAACTGTGTGAAAAGTTACTATCTAGATCTGACGAGGGGTAAGAAGTTGTGGGCCGGCCGGACAATTTCACAGACGGGCAGACAGACAGGGTGATTCCTATATAACCATCCCCCTCCAAACTTTGTTTTGGGGGTGGGGGGGGTGGGGGGGGGTATAATAACATTGCTCTATAGGTAACCATGAAAACATTTCTCTTGAATCATTCAATGGTAATAAAAAGGAGGCACCTGGGTTCACTTCTATTCATTGTCGTATGTTGGTCAGAATGAACACAATTAAATACAGATGATCAAATCCTTTCATAAATTGCCTTCTGATGTAAACAGATAATAGAGAGGGTCCAGTATGCTGGTAATCAAGTAAACTACACTAACTACTTTGTAAAGGGCAGTCCAAAGGCAGAATGAACATTATTTACAACAGAATACAAAATAATCAATCAAACTCAATTAAACAATTGAAAAGTATTTCCAATTAATTGATTATTATTTCCCCATCAATTCCCAACATTAATTATTATGTACCTAATTCTGTTCCTTGTTGTTGGACTTTATTTTCCAAGTTGACAGCAGCCTGTCTTTGTTCAGCTGAAAAAAGCAGCAGAAATATATGAAAAGTAACCCATTTGATAAATTTCTTTCACTGAATAACATTTCTCATCTATTGTTTACTGGTCAGTCATTGTTGTAAAATTCACCCCCTTTCATGGAACTGACCATACTTACCTTGGTACAGTATTTGTCAAAGAAAAACAACAATAGTAAGATGTTCTTAAGAACAATGCAATCTTGAAGCATGTCACTCAAGCCTAAAATCAAGGTCACATGAATGCTTTAAGGCATCATCCTCATATGAACATTGTTGGAGTTTGGTAATTGTAGCACTTAGAGACTCTCAAATACTGATTTACGCCTAACTATTTCACCAGATGCAGGCACTAGAGGTATTACATAAGCTTATCTCAACTTTGTTGATGTGAGATTAAAATATTTTAGCACAATGTGGTGTAGCTACCATTATGCCAAATATGCATGTGTGGATATATCATTTTGTCCAAGATGTAGTGTCTCACGAGAGAGAGAGAGAGAGAGAGAGAGAGAGACAGACAGACAGACAGGTTGTAGATTTCCTTTCTGGATAACACTGTTTGTATTCATTAAATGCTGTTCAGGAAAGTAACAAAAATAACATAATGGTGTTCGAACCTGATGAAGATTATGGACTTGTGAAATTTTCTACAGGAAAATCAAGCATATGGTCTCATTTTCATTATATGATGTTTTTAATAAATTTTCTAGTCACACGTCGTGAGTCATTTAATTGTTTTATTTTATTTATTTGTTATATAATTGTTTTATTAATATGCCACAAGATAACTCAATTTGAGTTTTTGTGCTTTAATGCCCAAACAGTAATGAAAATAACAAAGAAATAAGAACAAGAGAACCAAGTGGGTGTATATCGCTCACCTGAGTACCTAGATGATCAGTCATGCAGGAAGGAAGAATTCATTTATTTTTGCATTACTGTAACTAAGTCAACACAAATGTTGAAAATATGTCAAATTTTATTTCAGTCCAGAGCAAAAAACAACAGTTTTTTGCACATTAATTCAGGTGATTTTGATGTTAAGCATTTGCTTTGCCTCTGCAAGATGTGATTCAGAACAACAAGTTACTCATTTTCTTTAGGTGGGGCCTTTTGTTGACCGATTTCAAGTCTGGGTCATGAACAACAATTGTTTCAAATATTGTCCAGATCCAACTTAAAATGGCCTAATTTCATATGTTGAGAAACATTTAAAACCTTATTTAGATGTGTAAAGAAATGAAAAAAAAATTGACCACACATGGATTTGAACTGCTACCCTCCATATTTTAATTACCAAGTGGTATATGTACCATTGTGAGACCTAGTTTTTAGACATGGTGGCACCATCTGTTGACCATTTTGGATGAAATGTAAAAATTGATAGAGGACCTATAGTATTTCATGTATATCATGTTTCATTAAATTCTTTCATGTGGTATAACAGCAGAAGTTAAAAATGTGAAGAATTGTCCCTATACACCCTCATTTGGAAATCTTAAAAAAATTCATAGAGAATCCAAAAACTGAGATACTGACAAAAGAAATCATCATTATCAATTAACTAGGAAATATGACACTTTTCTGCATTGAAATCACCAAGTCAAAAGAAATCTCGAAAAAAAAACTTATAAAATTTGATTTTGGAAGGGAACCAAAATGACAATACATCTTCACTCATCTCTCTAGATCATTTCTATGCATTCTGTTTGTCTCTGTATACAGCAAGAAGGATAAGAACATTGTCAAAAGAGGGTACTCTTTTGTGACCTACTTTCGACTATGTTGGTGCCACTTGCAAAGGGGTCTGGACAAAAACAACAGGATTTGAAAGGGATCATAAGTGATTTATTTCTACCAAGATTTGATAAAATCCTTCCAACAGTTTTGCAGAAAAAGTTGAAAGTGTGAAAAATGGCCACCCACCCCCCCCCCCCCTTTTTTTTTGGAAAATCTTAAAAAATTCATAAAAAATCTAAAAATTGAGATATTGACAAAATTCTTTCACATTAATATTCCTAACCATAGTTGTGATCAAAATAGTCATTAAGAAATCGTATTTATCAATTAACTGGAAAACATGACACTTTTCCGCATTGAAATTGCCCAGTCCAAAAACAGGTCAAAAACTCGTAAATTTCTATTTGAGGGACTAGCTTCCCCATTTATGCACTGGTTCTGGAGAAGAAGTTTTTTTAAGAGGGGTACCATTACTAGAGGGTGGACAACAATGGACATTCATGGACCCCTGGAGACCAGAGGTAATTTTCGATACTGGAGGGTGGACAACAATGGACATTCATGGACCCCTGGTGACTAGAGGTGATACTAGTTGCTGGGAGGGTGGACAACAATAGACATTATGGGCCCCTGGTACTAGAGGTGACACAAGATACTGGGAGAGTGGACACCAATTGACATTCATGGACCCGTGGAGACTAGAGGTGACACTAGATGCTGGGAGGGTGGACAACAATGGACATTCATTGACCCCTGGAGACCAGAGGTTACATTAAATGCTGGGAGGGTGGACAACAATGGACATTCATGGAACCCTGGAGACCAGAGGTGACACTGGATGCTGGAAGGGTGGACAACAGTGGACATTCATGAACCCCTGAAGATTAGAAGTGACACTAGATGTTGGGAGGGTGGACAACATTGGACATTCATGGATACTTGAACACCACAAGTGATACTACATGCTGGTAGATGGAATTGGACAAAAATGGACATTCATGGACCCCTGGACACCACAAGTGATACATGCTGACAGGATAGGCAACAATGGACATTCATGGACCCCTGGAGAGGTCACACTAGATGCTGGGAGGATGGATTTAATATGTGTAGGTAATGTTTTAATGCCGCCAATTTATTTGCGTCTAAGACATTCCTCAAATAAAAAAGGTTTTTTGAAAAAACATCTATTTTTCACTAGAATTTTCTTAGAGGTGAATGACCCTAAAGCATAACTCTGTTCTTGGATTGATTCACTTTTTCGGCAACTTTGGTTTTAACTCTTTGAATATTTACAGTCAAACAATAATATGTCGAACACTGATATCTCGAATATCCGGTATATCTCGAAGGCAGATGTCAGTCCCTAAAATTTTCCAACATAACATGATAAAATTCACCCCGGATGTGTCGAACACTGGTGTGTTGAATACCATGCTTATCTCAAATACATTTTCAAGTACCGAAATTTTTATTTATCTGGTTTATCTTGAAGTCGGCTTCTTTTTCCCCCGCAGCGTCTTTCCTAGTTGATTGATTAATTGATTTTTGTTTAACGTAACACCACGAATATTTCATGTATATGGTGACAGCATCTGCCTGATGTAGGGCATACAAATTTTGACCTTTGCAACGGACCCTTTAACGAGCTATGAAAAGAAGAATGCTGAATAAAATTTAAACTGAATGATTAATTATCACGTTAATATTCCACAATTTTTCACATAAAAAATATATGGTTACAGCTTCTGCCTGATACACTTCATACAAATCTATACCTTACAATCAGACCCATGTGGTTATGGCATCTGTCTGATTCATACCTTAGCATTGGACCCATCCAAGGCAGTTAGGGATACATCCAAGACAGGACAACGTCGTGTCCATGTCAGGAATCAGATTCAGGATCTCTGGGACATGAGCTTAGCACCTCATCCACTGAGCCACATCACCTATTATGACATGTCCCACTGTGCATTACATGACAACACATTAAAATTCCCAAGACAACACATCATACATTTGTATGGTAACATGTCGCAACTTTTCAATTAATTATTTACCTAATTGCGTTCCTTGTTGTTGGACTTTATTTTCTAAGTTAGCAGCAGTCTGTCTTTGTTCAGCTGAAAAAAAGCAGCAGAAATAAAAGTAACTTATATGATAAATTTCTTTCATTGAACTAGTTTTCTACAATATTATTTACTGGGTTGTCATAACTTTGAAATAAATCCTCTTTAGACTTGATGTCCAGCCCCATCTACTAGTCATTATCTTACAACATTGCAAATAAAGTACAATGTAGACTGAAATGGGATCTACCAAGGGAGAAGAACAGTCAGGTTAGATTCAAACTTGAGACTTTTTGAATGCGAGTCAAACTTTACACCAAATTTACTGCTTACTTTATATAGAGTTATGTACTTTAGATAAAGATTGAACAAGAGGCCCAAGTGGGCCTATATCTCTCACCTGAGCACAAAGTGCATATTTACAAGCAAGCAAGAAATTCTGTGCTGGGGATCTGGAGAGGAAGATGAAAATGTGTCAATCAAACAGAGCCAATGGTGACCATCTTGGATCCCAGATCGGCATAAAAAACACAAACTTCGTAGAGGACTTTGAGTACTTACTTTCTATGCAGATTGATGAATTTCTGTGCAGTGGTTCTGGAGAAGAAGTCGAAAATGTGTCAACCAATCAGAGTCAATGGCGGCCATCTTGGATCACGGATCGGCATAAAAAACAAAAATGTGGTAGAGGATGTTGAGTACATACTTTCCATGAAGTTTGATGAAATTCTATGCAGCTGTTCTGGAGAAGAAGTCGAAAATGTGTCAACCAATCAGAGCCAATGGCGGCCATCTTGGATCAAGGATCGGCATAAAAAACACAAACTTGGTAGAGGACCTTGAGTTCTTACTTCCTATGAAGTTTAATGAAATTCTGTGCAACAGTTCTGGAGGAGAAGTCGAAAATGTGTCAACCAATCAGAGCCAATGGCGGCCATCTTGGATCAAGGATCGGCATAAAAAACACAAACTTTGTAGAGGACTTTGAGTACTTACTTCCTATGAAGTTTGGAGAAATTCTGTGCAGCAGTTCTGGAGGAGAAGTCGAAAATGTGTCAACCAATCAGAGCCAATGGCGGCCATCTTGGATCAAGGATCGGCATAAAAAACACAAAATTGGTAGAGGACCTTGAGTACTTACTTCCTATGAAGTTTAGTGAAATTCTGTGCAGCAGTTCTCGAGGAGAAGTCGAAAATGTGTCAACCAATCAGAGCGAATGGCGGCCATCTTGGATCACGGATCGGCATAAAAAACACAAACTTTGTAGAGGACCTTGAGTACTTATTTCCTATGAAGTTTGGTGAAATTCTGTGCAGCAGTTCTGGAGAAGAAGTCGAAAATGTGTCAACCAATCAGAGCCAATGGCAGCCATCTTGGATTACGGATCGGCATAAAAAACACAAACTTGGTAGAGGACGTTGAGTACTTACTTCCTATGAAGTTTGGTGAAATTCTGTGCAGCAGTTCTGGAGAAGAAGTCAAAAATGTGTCAACCAATCAGAGCCAATGGCAGCCATCTTGGATTACAGATCTGCAAAAAAAACACAAACTTGGTAGAGGATCTTGAGTACTTACTTTCTATGAAGTTTGGTGAAATTCTGTGCAGTGGTTCTGGAGAAGAAGTCAAAAATGTGTCAAGCAATCAGAGCCAATGGCGGCCATTTTGGATTACGGATCGGCATAAAAAACACAAACTTGGTAGAGGACCTTGAGTACTTACTTCCTATGAAGTTTAATGAAATTCAGTGCAACAGTTCTGGAGGAGAAGTCGAAAATGTGTCAACCAATCAGAGCCAATGGCGGCCATCTTGGATCAAGGATCGGCATAAAAAACCCAAACTTTGTAGAGGACTTTGAGTACTTACTTCCTATGAAGTTTGGTGAAATTCTGTGCAGCAGTTCTGGAGGAGAAGTCGAAAATGTGTCAAGCAATCAGAGCCAATGGCGGCCATCTTGGATCAAGGATCGGCATAAAAAACACAAAATTGGTAGAGGACCTTGAGTACTTACTTCCTATGAAGTTTAGTGAAATTCTGTGCAGCAGTTCTCGAGAAGAAGTCGAAAATGTGTCAACCAATCAGAGCCAATGGCGGCCATCTTGGATCACGGATCGGCATAAAAAACACAAACTTTGTAGAGGACTTTGAGTACTTATTTCCTATGAAGTTTGGTGAAATTCTGTGCAGCAGTTCTGGAGAAGAAGTCGAAAATGTGTCAACCAATCAGAGCCAATGGCAGCCATCTTGGATTACGGATCGGCATAAAAAACACAAACTTGGTAGAGGACTTTGAGTACTTACTTCCTATGAAGTTTGGTGAAATTCTGTGCAGCAGTTCTGGAGAAGAAGTCAAAAATGTGTCAACCAATCAGAGCCAATGGCAGCCATCTTGGATTACAGATCTGCAAAAAAAACACAAACTTGGTAGAGGATCTTGAGTACTTACTTTCTATGAAGTTTGGTGAAATTCTGTGCAGTGGTTCTGGAGAAGAAGTCAAAAATGTGTCAAGCAATCAGAGCCAATGGCGGCCATTTTGGATTACGGATCGGCATAAAAAACACAAACTTGGTAGAGGACCTTGAGTACTTACTTCCTATGAAGTTTGGTGAAATTCTGTGCAGCAGTTCTGGAGAAGAAGTCGAAAATGTGTCAACCAATCAGAGCCAATGGCAGCCATCTTGGATTACAGATCGGCAAAAAAAACACAAACTTGGTAGAGGACTTTGAGTACTTACTTCCTATGAAGTTTGGTGAAATTCTGTGCAGCAGTTCTGGAGGAGAAGTCGAAAATGTGTCAACCAATCAGAGCCAATGGCAGCCATCTTGGATCAAGGATCGGCATAAAAAACACAAAATTGGTAGAGGACTTTGAGTACTTACTTCCTATGAAGTTTGGTGAAATTCTGTGCAGCAGTTCTGGAGGAGAAGTTGAAAATGTGTCAACCAATCAGAGCCAATGGCGGCCATCTTGGATCAAGGATCGGCATAAAAAACACAAACTTTGTAGAGGACCTTGAGTACTTACTTCCTATGAAGTTTAATGAAATTCTGTGCAGCAGTTCTGGAGGAGAAGTCGAAAATGTGTCAAGCAATCAGAGCCAATGGCGGCCATCTTGGATCACGGATCGGCATAAAAAACCCAGACTTTGTAGAGGACTTTGAGTACTTACTTCCTATGAAGTTTGGTGAAATTCTGTGCAGCAGTTCTGGAGGAGAAGTCGAAAATGTGTCAACCAATCAGAGCCAATGGCAGCCATCTTGGATCAAGGATCGGCATAAAAAACACAAAATTGGTAGAGGACGTTGAGTACTTACTTCCTATGAAGTTTGGTGAAATTCTGTGCAGCAGTTCTGGAGGAGAAGTCGAAAATGTGTCAACCAATCAGAGCCAATGGCAGCCATCTTGGATCAAGGATCGGCATAAAAAACACAAACTTGGTAGAGGACCTTGAGTACTTACTTCCTATGAAGTTTAGTGAAATTCTGTGCAGCAGTTCTCGAGGAGAAGTCGAAAATGTGTCAACCAATCAGAGCCAATGGCGGCCATCTTGGATTACTGATCAGCAAAAAAAACACAAACTTGGTAGAGGACCTTGAGTACTTACTTCCTATGAAGTTTGGTGAAATTCTGTGCAGTGGTTCTGGAGAAGATGTCGAAAATGTGTCAACCAATCAGAGCCAATGGCAGCCATCTTGGATTACGGATCGGCAAAAAAAAACACAAACTTGGTAGAGGACTTTGAGTACTTACTTCTTATGAAGTTTAGTGAAATTCTGTGCAGCAGTTCTGGAGGAGAAGTCGAAAATGTGTCAACCAATCAGAGCCAATGGCGGCCATCTTGGATCAAAGATCGGCATAAAAAACACAAACTTGGTAGAGGACTTTGAGTACTTACTTCCTATGAAGTTTGGTGAAATTCTGTGCAGCGGTTCTGGAGAAGAAGTCAAAAATGTAGAAAAGTTAACGACGGACGGACGACGGACGCTGCACTATGACAATAGCTCACTTGAGCTACGCTCAGGTGAGCTAAAAATGCTTTACAATACCAGACTGTGTTGACAGTTCATTCAGATCCTCTTTTACACTTTGAATGTCTCTATCTCTTTCATTAAGGCGCTCTTTTACACTTTGAATGTCTCCTTCTCGTTTCTGATCCTCCTTGTGGAGTCGTTTGATCTCATCAATATACTTTGCTTCCATGTCGGCATCCATACAACATATCTGTATATCATTCAGCATCTGGGAGTAGGTCCATGTTGTTCTTGACAATCTGGTCAGTTGACCTTTATGCACTGTATCCATACGCTGACAAATGTCTTGTAATTCATTCATATGGTTTGTATAAATATTATGTGGTATAGACGTGGATGCTACATGACCATACACTTCATTACGCATTAAACGAATTCTCTCCAAGTCGTCTCCTAATGTAACATTATGCGTTGCTGGTGATCTTCCCCATCCATTTGTAGGTCTGAGTGCTGTATTTGTGGCGGTACAGTTACGTAGAAGGGTGTATAATAACGTTACGTCACATTCATTGTAGTCCCCTCTACTCTGTGCATTACTGACAATTGTCAACTGCTGGGTATTAAGCCTGCATCCTGTGATACAGGATACAACACTACTTGGATTAATCTTATGGCACAGAGCATCTCTCATCATGTCCCCTCCTAGATCGACAACTGCTCGACACATCCTGGGACCATATGTACTGGGGCTCTGAGGCACTGCTCCAGCCGTAGCCATGATAGCAGATCTAATTCTCTTAAGTCGGTGTTAAAGGGAAGACTGCTTTGACATTTCTTCTGTGGACAGAATGATAATTATAAAGAATGATGCACATGGAATTCTTCAAATGTATACACGTTACAGAATACACAAAATAGGCTACATTTTTTGAGAAATTTAGAAAGTATCAGCATTTTCTCCAACCAGAATATCCTATTTGAAAACCCTTTATTCAGAACTGAACCTAAAACAAAGCTACATTATTATTCTATTGTCATAATAATGAATAAAACCATTTCAAGGGGCCAAAAATTATCAAAGCAAAAGGCCTACAAAATCAGCAAATATAGGAAACGTCAAGATAAGCAAGAGGCCGAGGTAGGCCCAAACCGCTCACTTGCACACAATTTGCTCATTCACAAACTAATGACTGTTTGAAAAATGCACACATACATATTTCCTCTTCTTTACTGTGTTTTTGACTACCGACAAAAGTCTGTAAACTTTCATCTCCACATTCAATGAATTTATAAAATAAAATCGGAAAAAAAAAGGGAATTCAGGGACAGTGGTCCCCCGCTTTGGAGGTTCTATCAGTAAGGGTGCAGTGATCTGTGACATATTATTATGGTTGTACATAGTGTTTGGAATCGGTGAGAAAACAATAATCGATTAATCGAAAATACTTTTCGATTGATTAATCGATTTCAATCCATTATTTTGTATTCTACTGCAAAGTGCCTCTTATTCTTAACACAGACAGCCATTAATAAAGTAACAGCATACGGCCCTGGTCATATCTAAATTATCCTTTGTAACAGGTCCTGGTTTTTTTCTAAAGAATCCAAAAAATTCCACACTGTGGATTTCTTTTCCCCTGGGAGACTAAGGATTTCGGGGCCAACGCTGTCATGAGTGCTTCCGCAAGTATTTTGTATCTCTGCCATATTGCATAAAATAAACACCAGAAGCAGTTTCGTACAAAAACATTTCGTTCTTCCCAACTTTTTTTCAAAGTTTTATAATTACAATCATAATTGATTTTTCAAATCGTAATCGATTAATCGATTTTTGAAGGGTCTAGCGACGATGTCAGCGACAATCGCGATAATCAGAACAACACTAGTTGTACATGTTTAAAGACACACATGCCAAATATGAAGGACCTACGTCTTATGGTTATAAAGTTACATTGAAGTAGGTCAAAGGTCATATGATAAAAAAGTTCTGGTTACATCGGAAAGGTATTGAAATTACGGACAGACATGCCAAATATGAAGGTTATGACCACGGTTAAAGTTTTGGTAACAGAGGGACAAATGAACAGACACACTAATTAATGAGATTTAATAATGTCCCCACACTTTCGCGAAAGCAGGGGACAAAAAAGGTAGATGTGTCTATACACAAATGCCTGGCAGCAGCAAATTTAAAACATAATATTTTTTAATAACCCACGTAGTCCAAGGGCCATGACTCCTGTACATCTTTGCTGTCGACGGCCCAAAGAAATCTCACAGCACTAGCCTGAATTTTGAATAGTGATATCTGTCAAGGGCTGTAGTGTAGCGTAGTGTGATCTCAAACCTTGAATGTTGTGAAGATGTGGAGAAGCATAGATAGACAACATTTTCTTAACTACATTCTCCCTTTACGTGATCAAAAATAAGATTGAAAAAGAAAGATTTTACTTAGAGTTAGAAACTAAAGATAAATCCCGAGGGGTATACCCTATGCAAAGTCACTTGTCTGGATCAACTCAGCGTTTGAGAATGAATCCCATTCTTCTCTCTATATAATACACTGTACTTAACTGTGTAACGAATATAAAAATCGATCATGTAAATAGCCAACATACATTGTGTACAAAACAGTCATGAATGAAAATACACAAATCATTTTCGGTACATGACTGCAGTCTAAATAACCATTGTTTAATTTCACACTAATTTATTTTCACAAGTTTTCTTTCGCTAGCATCTTACGACTATTTACTTTATATCTGTGTCTATATCTCTCTGCCATTGTTTTATGAAGAAGGAAGTTTTTCAAAGTAGGGATTTCCATTTATTTAAATTTCTAAAATATATGGTATGAATAACGTTATGTTTCATGGTCTTGGTTACCCACAGTCCGAGTGTTTCACTGGCCTAGTTACCCAGTCCCAGAGATGCTGAAATCTTGAAACAAGAGGCCCAAGTGGGCCTATATCGCTCACCAGAGTACCTAGATGATCAGTCATGCATGAAGGAAGAATTCATTTATTTTTGCATTAATGTGACTAAGTCAACACAGATGTGGAAAATATGTCAAATTTTATTTCAGGCTAGAATAAAAAACAACACTTTTTTGCACATCCATTCAGGTGATTTTGATATTAAGCATTTCCTCTGTCTCTGCAAGAAGTCATTCAGGGCAACAAGTTAGTCATTTTCTTTAGGTGGGGCCTTTTGTTGACTGATTTCAAGTCTGGGTCATGAACAACAATTGTTTCAAATATTGTCCAGATCTAACTTAAAATTGCCTAATTTCATATGTTGAGTGTTGAGAAACATCTAAAAACTTATTTAGATGTGTAAAGAAATGAAAAAAAAAAATTTCTCCATATTTCAATTACCAAGTGGTATATGTACCATTGTGAGAACTGCTTTTTAGACATGGTGGCATTATCTGTTAACCAATTTGGATCAAATTTACCAAATTGATAGAGGACCTTTAGTACTTCATGTATTCCATGTTTCATTAAAATTTTTCATGTGGTATAACAGCAGAAGTGAAAAATGTGATTGAATTGTTCCTACACACCCTCATTTGGAAGTCTTAAAAAATTCATAAAAAATCCAAAAATTGAGATAATGACAAAATTCTTTCACAATAATATTCCTTACCACAATTATGATCAAAATAGTCATTAAGAAATCATCAATATCAATTAACTGAAAAACATGACACTTTTCTTCATTGAAATGACTAAGTCCAGAAACACGTCAAAAAAGCGTAAATTTCTATTTGACGGATCTTAACCCCGAACACAATTTTTAAAAACCCATCTTTATAGATTGTTGAAATGCAATTAGTTTCCCCATTTATGTACTGGTTCTGGAGAAGATGATGTTTGAAGAGGGGTACCCTCTTGGGCACTTTTGGTCCCGCCCTGGATCCACCCCTGAGGGAATCTGGATCCCGAATACAATTTTAGTAGGGGACCTTGAGTACATCATTTACACAAAGTTTGATCCAAATCTGCTATGTAGTTCCAAACAGTTTTGTAGAAAAAGTTGAAAATGTTAAAAATGGCCACTCCCCCCCCCCCCCCCTTCTTTTTTAGAAGTCTTAAACGTAAAATTCCTAATTTCATATGTTGAATGTTAAGAAACATCTAAAAACTTATTTAGATGTGTAAAAAAAAAAAAAAAATTTTTTGACCACAGCTGGATTTGATCCGCTACTCTACATATTTCAATTACCAAGTATTATATGTACCATTGTGAGACCTACTTTTTAGACATGGTGGCATTATCTGTTTACCAATTTGGATGAAATGTAACAAATTGATAGAGGACTTTTAGTACTTCATGTATTCCATGTTTCATTAAAATCTTTCATGTGGTTTCGTAGAAAAAGTTGAAAATGTGAAAAATGGCCACCCCCCCCCCCCCCCCCCCTTTTTTGGAAGTTTTAAAAAATTCATAAAAAATCCAAAAATTGAGATAATGACAAAATTCTTTCACAATAATATTCCTTACCACAATTATGATCAAAATAGTCATTAAGAAATCATCAATATCAACAGACCACTTGCCGATCTTGTTAATGGCTGTCTTTTTGTCCGAGCTAACACCTTTTGGCGTTGTTTTTCACAGTGACGTCATAATACGTGACATAAATTCTCTGTAACGTCACAAATAAAAACAACGCCAAAAGATGTTAGATCGGACAAAAAGACTGCCATTATCAAGATCGGCAAGTGGTCTATTAACTGAAAAACATGACACTTTTCTTCATTGAAATGACTAAGTCCAGAAACACGTCAAAAAAGCGTAAATTTCTATTTGACGGATCTTAACCCCGAACACAATTTTTAAATAACCCATCTTTATAGATTGTTGAAATGCAATTAGTTTCCCCATTTATGTACTGGTTCTGGAGAAGAAGATGTTTGAAGAGGGGTACCCTTTTGGGCACTTTTGGTCCCGCCCTGGATCCACCCCTGAGGGAATCTGGATCCGGAACATAATTTTAGTAGGGGACCTTGAGTACATCATTTACACAAAGTTTGATCAAAATCTGCAATGTAGTTCCAGAGAAGAAGTCGAAAATGTGAAAAAGTTAACGACGGACGGCGCACTATGACTATAGCTCACTTGAGCCTTTGGCTCAGGTGAGCTAAAAAATGCAGGTCATTCGGACTGGCATTCTCATAATTTTTGCAGGTCGGATTGAAAGTTTGCCAGTCAGACGAATGCGAGATGTTCTTCAATTTACAATATCTGTTAAATTAAATAATTTGTTTACTTTGAACTATTTCAATTCATTAGGGTGTACATAGTTGATTTTAGTTATATTCCATTTCAATTTCTTAGATAATTTTATTCAACACACTGACAAACTCTCATTTTCCTTTCTACTTTGCTTGCACTCAGACTCGTCCTCACTTTCTCTCTCTAACTCAAACTCCATCTCACTCTGTATATGTCGTTTGTTCACTGTCTCTGTAGTTTGTGCAGTGCTGTGTCTTTGTTTCACACAGTCTCTTCAATCCCTGTCTCCTCGGGCCAGTCTCCTCCCTGTCCCATGTCACCCCCTGCCCCTCCTCGGGCCAGTCTCCTCCCTGTCCCATGTCATCCCCTTCCCCTCCTCAAACAATAACCATGCAATCCCTCCCTTCTTTGCAAGACTTTAAATTCACAAGGAATCATGTTTTCAGGGTGCCCACTCACTTTTGACGTCAGAAATATAGGATTCAGACACCAATATAGGATTTTTTGAAAGAAAATATAGGAAAAATATAGGAATAATTGCAGAAAATATAGGAAATATATAGGAATATTCTGCTCTATTTAAGGTGTTTAAAGTAATTCAATAATATTTTTCATTAAATATTTAGACTAAAAGTAGAAAATAAGGCATAATATTCCAATAAAATGTCTACAAAGCTCTCATTTTGTTCAACACAATACCAAGAGAAACATAAATGAAATAACAAAGCTTATGCATGTTTACATGTTATTTCGTTATGATGGAAAAAAAAATAATAAGACAAAATCAAACACTAAAAATTAGTTACAGTTTGTAACCCTGAACGACTTTGCTATTTGGATGGGTGTCACAGAACTAGCCGATAGAAAACAAGTCGTGGGTCGGGTTGTGGACCACAACTAACTAAAAATGTGTATATTTTGTACAACAGTTTGTAAAAACTCTTTACTTTTTTCTGAGGGGGATCTCTGCATCAACATAGCATAAATAACATTAGCATAAATTTCAATCTAGCTTCCATGGTGTATACTAATCAAACAATATTGTGTTCCAGTTTGTTCCACAGAAGCATTACAAGTCATACATTTCACTTTATCATAAACCTAAAATATGTTGATATATCACGCAAGAGAAAAAACAACCTGTATACAGTATGACACACACAGAGAAAACACTGATTTATAGAAATTTAAATGCATTTAAGTGTTAGAAACTAAATCTATATACAGATGATACCAATAGTTCTTGAAATTTGGTACATATTCACATAACTGACCTGAAAATTTACAAAAATATAGGAATTTATAGGAATTTTGGAGATATATAGGAAATATATAGGAAATGTCAGATTTAAAGGAATTTATAGGAATTTATAGGAAGTGGGCACCCTGCTGTTTTTCTTAGATTTTGCTGCCTTGTTTTCTGCCCCTTCAGTTTTCTTTTCTGGCCCAGTTTAGCCCCCAAAACGAATATGATAGGACAAGATTCCATTTTACCTTCAATGCTAATACAATGCTTGTAAGATAATATACAGAAGTTTAAGGTAAACGTGTAACCAATCCAGATTATTAAAGAGCGCATTTACCAATAAGAAAATTTGCGGTCAGAATAGACGGTAGACATTTTGACCGTCTATGACGAAAACTTTCTGATATTTATACCGGTCATGCCCTCTGTACCAGCAGATTTCAGCATCTCTGCAGTACTCGTTATTTGTACAGACAAATCACGACTGATGACCGTAGTGTAAATAGCCACTCCCTAATTTCACTCTCATTCTGCTCGTTACAGACATGGTGAGAATGAACTTCATGTGAAGAACCTGGCACAGGGAAAGAATGAGTAACCTGACAACTCAAGGGCTAGAGCAGATGGTTCTGGGTTCGATTTCCGGGTAGGCCACAGATTTCAACCTGTCTTACAGAGGAAACGCATTTAGCTTTTGCAGAGTCCTTTTCCTTCTGTATCAAATGCAGTGTTTGCGAAACTTACCAGATTGCCAGACTATCAAAACTATTTAGTATTAACTAATTATGGGACGAAATTGGCCAGAAAAGCTCAGATTTCTCCAGAGTACACAAAGGGAACACAGAGTGAGAGAAAGACCCAGTATTGGAATAGACCAATCCAGTATTACTTGTACGAGTTATCTACCGTGCGCAACGATTGACGCGCCACGGTTAAACGTTACTTCCGGTGTAAACAAAGCGTCATTAGTAACTGTCTATAGATGAGAGTTAACACACCATAGCGGTTGATTATTGCAAATAGAAGTGCCAATTTTTTCTATGATGTTCTCTTTGTCAACTTTTTGTATATATTTACTGTAGACTTTTTGTACAAATAAACTGTATATAGCTTTGATGACTTTTCATGTATTTTACTATGGATAATGATATCGATGATCTCCCTTCTCTCTCGGAAAATTGATGAACTTCGTTCTTTCCTAGAAAAAAGGGGTCTAAGTCGCGATGGAACCAAAACTGAACTCGCCGCTTTATGTTTTGCAGCGTCAAAAATGCAAGTTCCAAATGTCACTTCTTTTAAAAATGCATTGAAAGAAGACATCCGTCAATATTACCGAATTTCGACACTGGAGGATGGAACACTAACCTTTTTATATGTATAGACCTATTGTTATATATTCGGGGAATCTGAGAATTGTGTGATGAATGTGCTGTATGAAGTGATGCAATAGATTTATTTTGAGAAGTTCTGTTGGATTATCTATTGAAGTTTCATCATTTATAGGTCAAAGCATAGTAATTCCATTTCCAATAGGGTCCCATGTTAAATTACCAAACTTCCATTAAGATTTACACAACATCCTACATTTTAGCTATATACAATCCATATATCAAAATGTTTGTCAGACCTCCTCTGTCCGAATTTTAACAGTTTACCATAGGTTATCCACCTTAATATTGAGAAAATCATGCTGGAAAGGGGTCACCCCCCCCCCCCCCAAAAAATTGCCAAATTTCAAATGTAAACAACAACCCTTTTTTAGGTCTTACAATTTTTACATTAGTCAAATGAAATAAAAAATCATGATTTTACAGCAGAAATCGATCTTTATTTATAGATAGATCAAATAATTTCATCCAATCACAGCTCCTGATACAATGAAATAGTAGTCCCTCTCTCCATACATCACATCAGTCAATCATGATTCTCATTAATTACTGTCCTTTGACCTTAAAACTGTTTTTGACTTTTTGTTTGGAGTAGGTAGATGAAGTATTTCCCTTTCCTAAAGGGAGGGGGGCTCTAGGAGTTGTAACAGACTGACTATGACCTAAATGTTAAGTGGGATAAGGATGAGTATTGGTTGATAATTATCTATAAAATGTAAATAATACATTCTAGAGTCAGGTTTGGGTGTCCATATCTTTGTTGGGTCATTTTGATATCAATGATTAACTGTTTTCACCCAACACTGCTGTTCCACTGTGTTATCTTTTGAAGGAAAAGTAAATAACTTGAAAGGCGGGTCACATGTACAAGAAAATTTGCCATAATTTGTATTGTGAATATCAGATGTAGAAAAGTGTTTTTGAACATGGCAGGCATTTTTAGTGATTTTGAAAATTTTGTCAGTCAGGACTATGAAATATATAGAACAAATTCTGCATTTTGTCAGCCTTAATGAAATTTTGTCAGTCAAAACCTTCGGATTGGCACTTTTCAACATCACTAGCTGCTAACTGAATAAGACATATCTTACTTTTCCGAAGTTTAAGTCTATATCCACTGTTAGAACATTCTGTTAAGCAACATATTCTATTTGACATGACTGTCAACTTGATGGTAAATACAAAAATAGATGAAAACAGCTAGTAGGATGTATGAATTGAATGCAAGCATATATATTGTAAGACAAATTGTGGATATACAGAAGTTGTGTCAGTCTGAAGCTGACAGTTTATAATAATGCAAAGGATACATAAGCACAAGTATTTACGTATGAATAATGTATTTACCGGTATTAATGGGTTTTTTTTTTCAAATATGCTTGTACCTTTTCATTTGGGAATTTTTGTCCCATTTGTATAATACTAAAAGATTAGTGTTTAGGAAAAAATTGAGAAATTTGGGGAAAAATCAATGAAATTTCCATTGGGAAGGGTCCTTATGACGAACCTGATTTGAAGAAAAAAAAATATTGTTTATATTAATAAGAACAATAAATTCAAAAATTTTATTTGCATCAAAACTCAAAAATAAAATTATTGAGCAATCAGTTTCATAAATATCAATATGTTCAGTGCATGCTCCATAACATGGAATAGAATCTAGCTGATGTAACGATAGACTTAATTTGAGTTTACAGAATATTGAAAAGCAAATTGTATGATTATTTGATTGTTAATTACAGTACAGTCCGGGTGGTCCAGCTTAATTTGCCCACTGGTCACAGTGGGCATTTTTAGAGTGGGCATTAAAAATGTCCACTGCACACAGTGGACATTCTTCTAAGAGTCAGTTAGAATTAACATACAGGTAAGTGAACAGCTTGATAGCTCAGGTAAATGGCCACTCCTAATGCCCACTGAAATTTCAGGTGGACTGCCCATTGTGGACAGTGGGCATTCAAAGTTCCACCCGGACTGTACTGTAATTAACAATGACAGTTAGTGATAAAGCATGCTAGAATATAAGCACCACACAGATAGTTTTAAATGATATAAAGCACAGCATTAAAGTACAGGGCAGTTATGTAAGGTGAATATTCAAAATCACAGGCATTAAATGTTGCAGTACTAGATGCAAAAAAATGACAACATCTAAAGCATACGATATTCTAGAATATAAGAACCATGCAATTACATGTAATTTGAAACAATGTAATGCAAGACGTCAAAGCACAGGGTGGTTACCGGGTAGGTTGGGTTAATGTTCAAAATGACAGGTAATTGCATGTTGCAGTATTAGATGCAGACAAATCACAGTAACAAAGCACATGTATGGTTAGGTATGGTACGTGTAGCTAGCACATAACATTCAAAATGATGACAGGTAAATATTGCATGGAGAATAAGATAAGGCAAAGAATCTCCTTAATAAGTAAAAGTAATCCATCAAAGATCTGTAAGCTTGAAAATGTACATCCTCAATTTGCTTACAATAAACTTTATTTTCATGTTTTAATATGTATATATATACATACATATACACATATGCACAATAAAATTCTTTGGTTTAGAATTTTAGATATTACATAAATGTATAACTTTAAATCACATGTAATATTATGTCAAATTTTAATTGATACATGTAAATACATTTATAAATTCTCACCTGCAGTATTTATTTGAACATTTATGGTGGTATGAATCATTACAGCTGGTGCATTTTTCTTAAATAATACGCAAATGAATATTGGAAAAAGGCTGAAGCCATACCATGGTAGATGCACAAAATGTAACATTTTTTCTCTAAAGCTAATTAATCTCTATATCTGCTTCTTATTTTAAAGTAACCAACTAGTTCAATTGATCCCTTAATTATTCAAATAATTGTTGACCAGATTGCTAGGCAAATCTGGTCATACCATCCTTGAGGGTTTCTTGTAATTATATGTATTTATCATAAAGTTGTTACCGTTATTTATATTTGAGAAGATGAACAGGGGTTAATTATCACCCCTCACCTACACTATTCACTCCTTCTCTCCTTACAACTAATTTTTTCCTCATCCACCTTTAACCTTGTCCAACTTTTATTTGCTCTGCTCTTCATGAATATTGAAAAAGTCTTAAATTAGTATATTGCTGTTTTCACAATTAATGTGTAAAATTATGTGTGCAACTCCTAGTTGAAGTGAAACAAAGCTGCAGGCTTACAATGGAAAACAGGGAGATTGTATGTATATACTCGTCATACTATTTAGTATTGTGAAACAATGAGGGAGAGAGTGCTGATCTCTAACCAGCAATCTCTAAGTTACTATTAAGATGACACAATACCAGAGAGCTTAGGAGTCCACCCACGTTGTATATTGCGCCACAATTTCCGTCATATTGGTTTCAACACTGCTCTTCAAATATTTATATATTATGAGAATTCCAATCATTTGGCAAAGTGCATCACTGAAGAGACCTAAGTTGCTGAAATGTGCATGATCTGGTGCACAAATTAAAAGGTGTATGTTCTATGTTTATTAAACCTAGTAATACTTAAATATACACTGCGTGTAACTTGATCAATACTCTACGATAGGGGGAGCAACCTGTCATATGAGAGAATGACTCATAATTATGAGTACTAGTCTGTCGAGTTGTCAAATGCAAAATTCCCCATCCTGTCCGTCAGTACCATCATGACCATTGCCATTGCCTTCACCCGTCAAGCCAGTTTATTGAGTATAACGGGGATTTAATCACATTATTTTTCGAGCATCTATGAAAAAATAAACATGACATTGTAAGTACTGTAGCTGTAGCTACCTTTTTAATCCGCCATAATTGTTAAATGTTAGTGGAACAATCATACATTCGCGTTTTAACGTTGTTTTGGAAGGTGTATAGATATTTCAAAGGCGTGGAAATAGAAACCGGAAGTAGCGTTTAACCGTTCAAGAAAGGTAACTCTTGTGAAAAAAATGGCAGCCGTAATACTGGATTGGTCTATATAGCTATACGTATCTCCCTCCACACCTTCTAAGGTCAAGCAGGGATCTAGATAATTTTACAATACATTATCACATTATTTTACAAATCAGGGATATACCGTAAGAAATAAAATTATTACATGATATGTTCATTAGCTACGCCCTCTAATAGGCTTTGCCTAAATTCATATCATCTCTGCCTGACTAAACATTTCATGAAGGAGGAAGTTTTTCAAGCTCACTGGAATGGGGATTTCCATTTCCTAAATTTCTAAAGTAACATCAAATACAATATAGATATCAAAGTACCCACTAATCATATACCTGTCAATCATAATAAATGATACGTCTCACACTATCTTTTTAGGGAAATCAGGAATTATTCCAAAGCTCAAACATCAGAACATGGCGTCCAAAACGCAGAAGACAGATGGGTGTCGTTCGTACGTCAGACCGTATTTCCTGTCACATGGGATTCCCTTTGACCTTTATTTTCGGTTTGTAATACAGGCGTTAAATGTATTAATTTCACAGAAAATACAAATGACAGCTGACATACCTCGCTATTCTTGTTGTATGAACAATTTCTGCTTTCCTTGCATGTTTCCCTCTACATGTACATTTACATCCTTTGTTCACGTCTTTCAACATTAAAGGTGGCAAGCAAATTTGTAACTTCTTCCTGTCATGGCTGACAGCCAAGTACTCTGATTCCCGGAACCCCTCGGATTATTTGCTATGTTAGGTTCCCGGGACCCCTCTGGACTTTTTACTGGGTTAGAGGGGTCAGGTAACACCCGACGCCATATTCTTTTCCGCTGTGTACTGTGTAGAGGATTCCGTCTATTTATAACATTATGACAACTTCCGGGGATGACATCCATGAGGCTAATTTCTATTGAAACGGTCGGCTCATACCTTGGTATGAGCCGACCGTTTCAATAGAAATTACCATGAGGCATGACCTGTGAACCCAAGAGAGGGAGATATAAAAACAACTGATGCACGGACCGGGGCGCAGAGATACACCGAGAACAAGAGACTTACCAAGAGACTTTAGCTGTGCTGACAACTAGAGTACGGTAAATCTGCATTTATTTACTTTAATACATATGAACTAATTGTATCTTATCATTGTCATTAGCATATAAGTTGCTAAACGACAATATTGGCGTCGCCGGAATTGAATACGATACTTACGGTGTCTTACAATTCGTGAAGAACGGGTTGTCGAGACATTTTTTCATAATACACGTGTTTCAATTTAGTTTTCTCGTTGTATGGTAGTTTAACTATTATAGTTTTTACTATCGTTAATGAGAGAAAATTTCATATTTGTTGTTATTTTTGAGTGTCATTTGTTGTTACATTACACTTTTGTGGCAATACACGTGGAAAGTTCACACTTAGCCCGTGCAAGTTGTGATTTGTTTACATGTCTCTTTCTCGTGTAAGTTTCATCATTACACGAATTTTCAATACTTGAAATAATTGTTTCAAATATTTGGATATTTTGACATTAGTTTGTCAAGGTATAAATTGTTGCTCCAGTTGGGTCAGACTACTTTAAGCCCACGGAAGATTTTGAGCCCACCGTAAGTCCACTGTAAGCCCACCGTCTTCCTAGGGGATATTATGTATATTTGTTGATATATATCGATAGGTTGACTTAAAATATGTGTCTAAAGAAATTTCTAAACAGATTCAACACATATTAACTATGTAAAGTCCTTTTATGTTACGGGGTTTCTTTTTGTTTTGGTCGCCATTTTTAAAGAACGATAACTCTGATTACATTAGATCTATCTACTATTATCAGAGATATGTCTCTGCTATTATATTACCTACTATTACTTTTTATGAAGTATATTTCATAATTTGTTTACTTAATCTATTATAAAATATGATTTAATATTTGTACCAAATAACATAAATTCAGTACAAGTTTTCTCTAACTACGATGTAACCAATGTATCTAATTTGATATGACATATCTATTTGATATATTTTATACATACAGTGTGTTTTCAAAAATTTTATTATGTATGTTTGTCCTTATTCTATAATTTAAGTGCATACTTGATAGATGTATATGTGTATAATATTTAGCATTTTTCGCTTTTTTATACGCCCGTCATTAGACGGGACGTATTATGTTGTGGCACCGTCCGTGCATCCGTCCATCTGAGGTCATGTTTTCCGGACCTTTTTGTCGTCTTTCATGATATTGAGTTGAAATTTGGTATATAGCTTTATTTCAAGCGGTGTCAGTACTAGTTTGAGTTTCGTTACGATCGACTTACTTTTGACAGATTTATGGCCCTTGGACTTATAAATTTCAAGATTTTTTCAGAAATTCATTAAAAATCAATTTTTTGTCAAAACTATTTTTATTGTGGAGAACATAAAGATCAAATATTGCACGCTCGTCTTCGATTGGGTTGCAGCTGACTGAACGCTGATCTGTGTAAAAATCATCTACGTGATGATGACAACTGTGTCTGTGGTCTCCCGTAAACAGCAAATCATTTCTTTTTGGAATGTACTAACTACAGTGAATTACGTAATAGATCTATCAATACATTATCAGTTCAAATAAACATAAATATCTTAATATCAGGTTGTCCTCTGTATGATGATGATGTAAATGGAGATATATTTGCTCAAAAGCAAAATTTCATTATCAAAAGTAATAGATTCTCTTAATTAAATCTTTCAGACATGATCACAAAACACGTGTCAACTTCCCACTTTTTTGATCATCCGTTTAATATCAGGGCTTTATTCCCACTTTAATGAAATCTTGAAAATAGAGACTGAATTTTTCATCTGATTAGCATCCACTTTCTTCAACCTGTACCCTCTTCCTATATATATATTTTTTTCTGTTTTCTTTTGTCCTTCCCCACCCCCACCCCCTTTTTCCCTTTTATTTTCGTTTTCCCTTTACTGTTATTTATAAGGTTTAAACGAGTTGGCAAATACAAGTAGGAAATCTATACTCATGAATTTTCATATATGTATGTGTATTATATATAACGTTGGCCAATTATATATACTAGTAAGTTCATGTTCGATTTCAGGAGAGAGCTTTTTATTTAAGTCCAAGACTTGATGCTCAGTCCTATATATATATATGTGTGTGTTATATTATACAATTCATGCGATTTTCTGAATAAATACTGTTTAAACCAATTCGTTCAAATATTGTGCAGTTATCACCCGAGTGCACATTTTACAATAAAATCTCGAATACGGCAACTTTTTTTCCTCTCTTCATCAAAATGGTGTTTGTCCAAGAATTACGGCATTATACGTCTACCGATTTCCAGCGCGTGCTTTTTTAAAGAACGTGTGACATAATCAGAGCTGTTAATGAAATGTATCTATATACACACGTTAAATTACAAATCAACAAGAAATTCTTTTTATTCATGCATTAAAGATCAAGATAATTCGAATTGATGATGTTTTATGTTCTTGGCCGATGCCGGTTGTTGATTAATTACCATCATCTTTATCCAACGTCACAGCGTGCGCCAGGGATTGACTTGGTTTCACATGTCTTCATGTCTATAATCAGGGACGTATATATTTTTAATATCTATATATAGATATATATACGTCCCTGGTATAGATATATATACGTCCCTGGTATTTCGAAATTGACCTCAGTTTAGTACAGACATATAATATATGTGTTATATATATTTCTCTAGCACAATGTACGTGTCGCATTTCTCAGAATTCAAGTGCGGACAGGGCGTGTCTGCCATTGAAAGAATCTGTTAATCAATCGATGTCAATTGCTAACTGTAGTTTACTCTTATAATTCATAACATTATTAAGGATTTTACTTAGGCAGAGTAGCTGAAAAATTAACATCAGTTATTTCAGTCAAAGACATAGATTACTTCAGTTTTTGAAAGTAGTCTTCGTCTCTGTTTCAACTGATTAAAATCAATCAAAAACTGAAAAGAGTGTCTTATATATTATACAACGGTATCCTTGTGGAAGGTTTATCTTGTTTTGGGTTTTTATTTTTCATACATTAATTTTTGGTAAATTCTGAATATTTCATTCCATATCTATTATAGCCTGAAATGATTTAATTAAATACGCGCCATCTACTGTCACCGGAACTTTCACTGAAAAAGATGAAAATAATAAATTCAAAATAACACATACATTACTTCCGCGTTAATTTCTATCTATTTATTATTTTATTATTAGATTTTTCTTTGTAAGTCAAATCAAGGACGTTTAATTTGTTTAGATATATATGTCCCTAATGAAATAAAATGCAGTATTTTTTCTCGGACATCACCTCAGTTTTGCCGTATCAGTCTAGAGTTATCGTTCTTTAAAATGGCGATCCAACCATTCATAGATGTTAGACAATATAAATTGACTTTTCATGGTTATTAGGCGTTGAATTTTTACAAAAATTTGTATGGACACATATTTTAAGTCAATCTATCGATATATATCGACAAATATACGTAATATTCCCTAGGAACACAGTGGGCTTACAGTGGACTTACGGTGGGCTTAAAATCTTCCGTGGGCTTAAAGTAGTCTGACCGCTAATGCTAGTAGTGTGACATCACATGGGCAAACTCTATTATCAAGGTATTTCTTGCTATTTCATGTTTGTCATGTTTATTACCTTTATGCATACTTGTAATTAGCAAACATATTGCTAATTTACAATAGTGGCGTCGCTGGAATTGAATACGATACCTACGTATATATGGCGTATATTTCATTATCATTTTTCTATCTTGTCTATGTCTTATTTAGAATCTACTGTTATTATATTTAGGTGCTAAGATAATGCTCATTGTTAATTAGGTCATTGTTGTTTATTTACATGTCACTCCTCACTATGAGGATGGCTTATTTTAGTCCTCACTTTGAGGATTACCCAAATTAGTATAAATAGGGGACGCTGATTTCAGCAGCGCGTCAGTCTATATCTAGTGCTAGAAGAGTTCATGTATAAGATTTATTCAGGAATTATTATTTACTTTATGGCTCCGTTCATTATGAACTGATTACTGAAATATGACTTTGAAGTAGTGCTTAGTGTAAATAAATTGTGAACTTTTACCGCTCGTTTTCTTTGAACAAGAAACTTAGTGCAGTGGCATAGCTACCAAAGTATTATGGATATGTAAGTGAGCCGCACGCTCGGTATCACGTTACATATATATATTTGTTGTTGTCTTACAATTCGTAAAACTCTGGTTGTCGAGACATTTTTTCATTAGACACGCGTTTCAATTTTGTTTTCTCGTTGTATGGTAGTTTAACTTTTATAGTTTTTACTATCGTTAATGAGAGAAAATTTCATATTTATTATTATTTTTACGTGTCATTTGTTGTTTCATTGTATTTTTGAGAAAATTCAACACGTACACGTGGAAACACTTCGCTCGTGCAAGTGGTGATTTGTTTACGTGTCTCTTTCTCGTGTAAGTTTCAACATTACACGAACATTCAATATTTGTAAAAATACTTTAAAAATGTTTTGACAATAGTTTGTCAAGGTATAAATTGGAGATATATTTTGCATTTCTGATTTTGTGACAGTGTTGCTAATTACGGTAGTTATAACTGTCGTAGATGAGAATTTTTTCATAATTTTTCCATTTATGTTTTGGATGTTTATCACATGTGAGTGAGTTTGCACATGGAATAACTGAGTTTCTTTGTTGCTTTTTCTTGAGGTTCAAATTTGTTTTGCAGTAATTAGAAAAATGTCAGTAGACAAAACAACCAAGGTAGTTAGGGTAAATTTAGATGATTCTGCCCTTTTACAACAATTACCTGGTGTAGGACCTGTAGTTGCAGAGAACATATTGCTCTTTCGATCAATACAGGGTAATATTACGCCACAAACTTTTGTTTCCATAAAGGGTATCTCAAAAGAGTGGGAAAAATGGAAAGATATGGTGGATTTTGAAATAAATCGGGATTTAGAGTATGGCACAAATTCTGATAAATCAGAGGGAAGTCCGGAGAAATTTGACTTAGATTCCCATAATGTTAAACAGATGGTGGACAGTGTTCAAGATATTATTGCAAAGAAAATGCAAAACACTAATGTAAAGTCCAGTAACAAAGTTGACATTAATGAGGATAAGAGAGCAAAGTCAAAGGTAAGTCTGACCCAAACTTCACTTCCCACTATTGCATCTCAAACAATCAAGAGTACAGGTGCTTCATTCCCAACTTATACAATAAGTGTCATAGGTACTGCTACAGTTGGGGTACGTCTGCCTGTACCTATCAGTGAAACTTACTCACTGGGTGGAATGGGTGCAACGGGAGGGTATGCAGGCGGAGTAAGTCAGTCTGCTACCTTTAATGGGTCAACATACCCCAAATCATCCCAAGTGGCATATTCGCAAGTCTCGCAATTTCCATATCCACCGATATCTCAAGGTCCAAGAGGTAAAGGTCCATATCTACCAGGTGGACAAGGTTCATACCCTTCCGGTGGTCAGGAGACATATCTGCCAGGGGGTCAAGGGCCAAATCCGCCAGGTTGTCAAGGATCTTATCTATTAAGTGGTCAAGGACCATATCCACCAGTATCCCATTATGCCAGTATCCCATTATCCCAGTATCCCAGTATCCCACCAGCATCTCAAGGACCATACCCACCAACATCCCAAGGGCCATACCTACTAGTATCTCAAGGACCATACCCACCAACATCTCAGGGGCCATACCTACCAGTATCTCAAGGACCATACCCACCAACTTCTCAGGGGCCATACCTACCAGTATCTCAAGGGCCATATCAATCAGCATATCAAGGACCATACCCACCAACATCTCAAGGGACATACCCATCGGTATCTCAAGGACCATACCCGCTAGCATCTCAAGGGCCATACCCGCCATTATATCAGACATCTCAAGGACAACATCCACCACCATATGGAACCTATCAACTGAATCCACAAGGACCATATTCACCTATGTCAGGTTACAACCATCCACCGTCACCTGTACCATACTATCAGCCTCCATCTCCAGGATATCAAGGATATTATCCACCAAGTCAAGTTCCTGCAGCCCATGGCTGGTATCCATGGAGCAAATTACCAGGGGCCTCCTTATTATGGAAATCAACCTATGCCTGCACAACAAGGACAAGTAATTAATCAAGGTGGTAATGGTATCCAAGGTCAACAAGGTGGTAATGGTATCTAAGGTCAACAAGGTGGTAATGTCATCCAAGGTCAGCAAGGTGGTAATGGTATCCAAGGTCAACAAGGTGGTAATGTTATCCTAGGTCAGCAAGGTGGTAATGGTAACCAAGGTCAACTTGAAAATCAGGGACAACAAGGTTATCATGTCCAACAAGGTACATTGTAATCAGGGTCAGCAGGGTAACCAGGGACAGCAAGGCAATGAGGGTAACCGAGGTCAAGGTAACAACGGGAACAACAGAGCGATAAATGTGGGTAATAATAGACGTAACAACCAGGATAGGACGGACACGTTTCCATAATCCCAACGCTATAATGGCTCTGAGAATTGGATTGCTTTTAAACAAAAATTTAGTAGGTATGCCGCTGTGAAAAATTGGAATCCAATGGAATGTAAGGATTACCTGTGTTGGTGTCTGGAGGGTAAGGCTAGCGAGTTCTTTGCCACAGTACTTGAACGGGACATCAATATAAGGTAGGAGCAAATCCTTCAAAAAATGGAAAAGCGGTTTGGATTTAGGGAAATACCTGAAACAGCTCAAGTTCAATTAGCCAGTCTGAAACAGAATTCAGATGAGAGTATAGAGGACTGGGCTGATAGGGTATTGCGACTTGCAACAAAGGCCTTCCCTAATTTGCCGGATGACTATATGTATAAACAGGCTATCAATAGGATATGCCATGGGTGTTATGACAGGCAGGCTGGACAGTTTGCTGCAAATTTACACTTGAGAACCATTGAGGAAACTTTAGATAAAATTAAAAGTTTCCAATATAATCATCAGGCGATTTATGAAAAAAGTAAGAAAGAGGTCAAAGAGGTTCGATGTGAGTATGACAGCGACGATTCTGACACAGGTTTTGGTCAACCAGTGCATGTTTGTCGTGTGAATAATGAAAGAGAACCTGGTTCAAAGTCAAGGACACACCAAACTGATGACCTCTCAAAAGATAAAGGTCAATTGGATCATAGATTATCCACTATTGAAAATCAAATGGGTAGACTTAGATCTGAATTGAAGTCCATCTTTAGAAAATTTGATGACTGGAAGGTAAGGTCAAGGTCACCTAGCCCTAGACCTTTTAGAAGTAGATCAGCCTCTCCAAATGATGAGTGCTTTGGTTGTGGCGGTAGCGGACATTTCCGTAGAGACTGCCCCAAGTTGAAAGCACAAAATAAACCTGCTAATAAAAGTGTTTCATTTAAAGATCAGTCAAACCAACCCGGATCGAGGGAGAAGGCCTAAACTCGGTCCAAACTGAAAATGGCCAAACCAGTAACAAATTTGCAAGTGATGTTATAGTATGTCAAATGAGGTCAACCTCAATGGTGCATGTCCCTGCAGTTGTTCATGGTGAATGTATTAATCCAATAATAGACACTGCTGCATAAGTTACTATTATTTCTGACAAAATTCTTTTCAAATTAAACCTAAGAATTTGAAAGAAATAACCATGCACACTGCAGGGCGTGATATGAAAATGAGAGCCTTTAGACTGGAACCCATTGAAATTAAACTTGGGCTTCGGAAAAGGTACCTGATGAGGATTTCCAGTTGCATCCCATGAACTCACCTGCCGTCCTTATCCATTGGAGAAGTCTGGTCTTCTTGCTGCTGGGGTTGACTGTAAGTGCACAGAAGTGTTTCTGTGTGACTGGCAGTTTGGCCTTTGTGGGAGATGATCGGGAAGGGACATCTGAGGAAGAATTGCTTTTACTGGACGAGTGCCAAGGCTCCGATTCAGGTGAAGATATGGAACCCCGTAGCGACCATAATAACAATTAGGAGTCTGCACGGTATCAAGCATTTGATAGTCATTTTCACCTGGACAGGACCAGCATCAAACTCTGGGGAAGATTTAAGGACCAGAAAGTGGAGGGTGTGTTGAGATTTTCGTCATCGGGCCAATGTCCCCCCAACATTGTCGTGAACTTGGTGGGAGGGATCATACGGTACAGCGAACCAGCCAACCATCCAAGGGATCTAACCCTTTCAAGTCCTTGGCAGGTCGCTGTAGGTGTACACCCAAAACACCATCAGGAATTGACGGCTCAACGTTTCCAGCACCTAAAGAAATTATTGGATTTCCCCCAGGTTGTTGCCCTTGGCGAAGTGGGATTGGATAGGACTGTATCGGCAGGGCTCTGGAGACGTCAGGAGGAGGTATTCTGTCAGGTGTTGTCACTGGCTAAACCTAATCGACCATTGGTCCTGCACCTGAGAGGTACCAAATCTGGCATCATAGGAATGGATGTGCATGCCAGAGGAATGCAGTTGCTAGACAAGCACTGTGCTCATCACTAATTACTGCACATTCATTGTTTCACTGGAGACCGGCAGCTGGTACAGGACTGGTTGGAGCACTTTCCTCATACATTCTTTGGAGCTACTGCCACTGCAGGGAGGTTCAATGAGGAACAGATTCAGGGCCTTAATTCCATTCCCTCTGAACGCTTGTTATTGGAAACGGATTCCCCTTACATGCCAACTGCACACTCTGTATCCGTTAACACCCCAGCATATTTGGGAGATGTGGCTAGCGTGGTTGCTCCTCACCTTAAGATGTCAGTGAAGGATCTCCTGCAGTTGACCACAACCAACGCTCAGAGATTGTACGGGGCAGCATAAAAATCTCATCTGTAATAGGCAGTATAGATGGCCTGTTACATATATCCTTTGATGGGCAGTTCAGTCAGCCTGTTACAGAATTCTTATGTCAGTATTTTGTAATAAATAGGCAGTCTAGACAGTCTATTTAAATGTACTGATATTTTTGTATTAGATACATGTAAAACTTTTTAGTCTGGCTATTTTTTCAAAATAGTCGGATTATTTCAGTTTATGATGCACTGGTCTTTCATCATGGAATAGGGAGGAGTGTGGTAGAATTGGTCGGGTTCGACATTTGTATTCATTGACTTGACCTGTAATATCACGTGGTGCACCACATGACAGATATATACAGCTAAGGACCGACATGTTTTCGATTTCCAGACAGGTTATGTACTCATATTATCAAGGTATTTCTTGCTATTTCATGTTTGTCATGTTTATTACCTTTATGCATACTTGTAATTAGCAAACATATTGCTAATTTACAATAACTGTAATAATCATACTTACATTATTGTGCTCTCACGTGTATCATTTACCATTCTGTCCCACCAAGTTGGCTTTAATTCATTTACTATTCTGTCCCACAGAGTTGGCTTTAATTCATTTACTATTCTGTCCCACCAAGTTGGCTTTAATTCATTTACCATTCTGTCCCACCAAGTTGGCTTTAATTCATTTACTATTCTGTCCCACCAAGTTGGCTTTAATTCATTTACCATTCTGTCCCACCAAGTTGGCTTTAATTCATTTACTATTCTGTCCCACAGAGTTGGCTTTAATTCATTTACCATTCTGTCCCACCAAGTTGGCTTTAATTCATTTACCATTCTGTCCCACCAAGTTGGCTTTAATTCATTTACCATTCTGTCCCACCAAGTTGGCTTTAATTCATTTACTATTCTGTCCCACAGAGTTGGCTTTAATTCATTTACCATTCTGTCCCACCAAGTTGGCTTTAATTCATTTACCATTCTGTCCCACCAAGTTGGCTTTAATTCATTTACCATTCTGTCCCACCAAGTTGGCTTTAATTCATTTACCATTCTGTCCCACCAAGTTGGCTTTAATTCATTTACTATTCTGTCCCACAGAGTTGGCTTCCATTCTGTCCCACCAAGTTGGCTTTAATTCATTTACCATTCTGTCCCACCAAGTTGGCTTTAATTCATTTACCATTCTGTCCCACCAAGTTGGCTTTAATTCATTTACTATTCTGTCCCACAGAGTTGGCTTTAATTCATTTACCATTCTGTCCCACCAAGTTGGCTTTAATTCATTTACCATTCTGTCCCACCAAGTTGGCTTTAATTCATTTACCATTCTGTCCCACCAAGTTGGCTTTAATTCATTTACCATTCTGTCCCACCAAGTTGGCTTTAATTCATTTACAATTCTGTCCCACAAAGTTGGCTTTAATTCATTTACCATTCTGTCCCACAAAGTTGGCTTTAATTCATTTACCATTCTGTCCCACCAAGTTGGCTTTAATTCATTTACCATTCTGTCCCACCAAGTTGGCTTTAATTCATTTACCATTCTGTCCCACCAAGTTGGCTTTAATTCATTTACTATTCTGTCCCACAGAGTTGGCTTTAATTTCATTTACCATTCTGTCCCACCAAGTTGGCTTTAATTCATTTACCATTCTGTCCCACCAAGTTGGCTTTAATTCATTTACCATTCTGTCCCACCAAGTTGTCTTTAATTCATTTACTATTCTGTCCCACAGAGTTGGCTTTAATTCATTTACCATTCTGTCCCACCAAGTTGGCTTTAATTCATTTACCATTCTGTCTCACCGAGTTGGCTTTAATTCATTTACCATTCTGTCCCACAGAGTTGGCTTTAATTCATTTACCATTCTGTCCCACCGAGTTGGCTTTAATTCATTTACCATTCTGTCTCACCAAGTTGGCTTTAATTCATTTACCATTCTGTCCCACAGAGTTGGCTTCAATTCATTTACCATTCTGTCCCACCGAGTTGGCTTTAATTCATTTACCATTCTGTCCCACCGAGTTGGCTTTAATTCATTTACCATTCTGTCTCACCGAGGTGGCTTTAATTCATTTACCATTCTGTCCCACAGAGTTGGCTTTAATTTATTTACCATTCTGTCCCACAGAGTTGGCTTTAATTCATTTACCATTCTGTCCCACAGAGTTGGCTTTAATTCATTTATCATTCTGTCCCACAGAGTTGGCTTTAATTCATTTACCATTCTGTCCCACAGAGTTGGCTTCAATTCATTTACCAGTCTGTCCCACCGAGTTGGCTTTAATTCATTTACCATTCTGTCCCACAGAGTTGGCTTTAATTCATTTACCATTCTGTCCCACAGAGTTGGCTTTAATTCATGTACCATTCTGTCCCACAGAGTTGTCTTTAATTCATTTACCAGTCTGTCCCACCGAGTTGGCTTCAATTCATTTACTATTCTGTCCCACAGAGTTGGCTTTAATTCATTTACTATTCTGTCCCACCGAGTTGGCTTTAATTCATTTACCATTCTGTCCCACAGTGTTGGCTTTAATTCATTTACCATTCTGTCCCACAGAGTGGCCTTTATTCCATTTACCATTCTGTCCCACAGAGTTGGCTTTAATTCATTTACCATTCTGTCCCACAGAGTTGGCTTTAATTCATTTACCATTCTGCCCCACAGAGTTGGCTTTAATTCATTTACTATTCTGTCCCACCGAGTTGGCTTTAATTCATTTACCATTCTGTCCCACCGAGTTGGCTTTAATTCATTTACCATTCTGTCCACAGAGTTGGCTTTAATTCATTTACCATTCTGTCCCACAGAGTTGGCTTCAATTCATTTACCATTCTGTCCCACAGAGTTGACTTCAATTCATTTACCATTCTGTCCCACAGAGTTGACTTTAATTCATTTACCATTCTGTCCCATAGAGTTGGCTTCAATTCATTTACCATTCTGTCCCACAGAGTTGACTTTAATTCATTTACCATTCTGTCCCACCGAGTTGGCTTTAATTCATTTACCATTCTGTCCCACCGAGTTGGCTTTAATTCATTTACCATTCTGTCTCACCAAGTTGGCTTTAATTCATTTACCATTCTGTCCCACAGAGTTGGCTTTAATTCATTTACCATTCTGTCCCACCGAGTTGGCTTTAATTCATTTACCATTCTGTCCACAGAGTTGGCTTTAATTCATTTACCATTCTGTCCCAGAGAGTTGGCTTCAATTCATTTACCATTCTGTCCCACAGAGTTGACTTCAATTCATTTACCATTCTGTCCCACAGAGTTGACTTTAATTCATTTACCATTCTGTCCCATAGAGTTGGCTTCAATTCATTTACCATTCTGTCCCACAGAGTTGACTTTAATTCATTTACCATTCTGTCCCACCGAGTTGACTTTAATTCATTTACCATTCTGTCCCACCAAGTTGGCTTTAATTCATTTACCATTCTGTCTCACCGAGTTGGCTTTAATTCATTTACCATTCTGTCCCACAGAGTTGGCTTTAATTCATTTACCATTCTGTCCCACAGAGTTGGCTTCAATTCATTTACCATTCTGTCCCACAGAGTTGGCTTTAATTCATGTACCATTCTGTCCCACCGAGTTGGCTTTAATTCATTTACCATTCTGTCCCACAGAGTTGGCTTCAATTCATTTACTATTCTGTCCCACAGAGTTGGCTTTAATTCATTTACCATTCTGTCCCACCGAATTGGCTTTAATTAATTTACCATTCTGTCCCACAGTGTTGGCTTTAATTCATTTACCATTCTGTCCCACAGAGTTGCCTTTATTCCATTTACCATTCTGTCCCACAGAGTTGCCTTTATTCCATTTACCATTCTGTCCCACAGAGTTGGCTTTAATTCATTTACCATTCTGTCCCACCGAGTTGGCTTTAATTCATTTACCATTCTGTCCCACCGAGTTGGCTTTAATTCATTTACCATTCTGTCCCACCGAGGTGGCTTTAATTCATTTACCATTCTGTCCCACCGAGTTGGCTTTAATTCATGTACCATTCTGTCCCACCGAGTTGGCTTTGATTCATTTACCATTCTGTCCACAGAGTTGGCTTCGATTCATTTACCATTCTGTCCCACAGAGTTGGCTACAATTCATTTACCATTCTGTCCCACAGAGTTGACTTTAATTCATTTACCATTCTGTCCCACCGAGTTGGCTTTAATTCATTTACCATTCTGTCCCACCGAGTTGGCTTTAATTCATTTACCATTCTGTCCTACCGAGTTGGCTTTAATTCATTTACCATTCTGTCCCACAGAGTTGGCTTCAATTCATTTACCATTCTGTCCCACAGAGTTGGCTTTAAGTCATTTCTACACCAGAATTTATAACATTATTAGCTTTACATCTAGTCCTCTATACATGAATGTATACCTTTGGTGTAAGGTCCAAATTTTTTCTTTTAGCAGTTGATTCTTATCTGAATGTTGCAGATGAATAATGAAATCTGTCATACTGAGTAATTTATAATTTATAATTTATAACCTTATTAGCATTACATCTATTTTAAAGCTTTATGTGATATTCTATTCATATCCCCCCCCCCCCCCCCTTTATTATACCTCATGTTAATTTCCTGTAATCTGATTGGTCAATCAACAATTACAGGTTTATTTTACAGGTAGTTACGTCATTAATCAGTATATCACAAGACGATACGGACATCACATTTAAATGAAGGTAAGACAAATATCTGAAATTTTCTTTTGAATTAAAACTCACACTTAATGGGGTTCGACGCCTGTTATCATCCGTTAGGCGGCGCCTGTGTACCATGAGTTAGAAACGTCGATTTGAGTTGGCAACCTTATGACGTCACAGTAACGTACCATTGTTCTTTACGTCATTTTTGTATGTTGTATTTCCTCCCTAAATATCAGGACCGCAGTTAATGGCGGCGAATCCCATTGTTGTTTTTTCTGTATATTGTATGACATTCGGTATAATAAAATGTTTTCTCGGGGTGACAATATGCCATGTCAGCCTGTCACAAATGTATATAGAGTTTGCCCATGTGATGTCACACCACTAGTATTAGCGGCCATGTTGGAGTACAACTCTCGGATTTTTTCCATCTCTACCATGTAAACTTCATTAAATTTCTGAGAAAATAACTATTTATCAAGGTAGATTTCGTAACTTCTGTCTTAATTAATCAGTAAATATAATCAATCAGTTAAGAATTTTCTGTAAAATATTTAGACATACAGTGTGATTTTTTCATAAAATTAAGTTAAATCAAGCAGTTTTATATGAGCATTGATGGATAAAGTCCGAGAGTTGTACTCCAATGAGGGAGATAACTCTAGCTAATTTGAGGAAAACAGGGCTGTATGGGAACACTCTATATGTCGGTGTGGCATGATTAGTGCATTTACAAACGATTATAGATTACAAATATGTAATCCTTAAATTTTAAATAACAGACTGTATATTTTACACTTGGATATGTTTCATTAAAGATTATTCAGTTTCAGTTCTATACCATCAACATTGCAGATTCAACTCTATAGACAATACTGCCATCCTTCTTGGAATATTGTATATTAGTCATGTTTCATTAGTATGGCTTTGTTGTCAGCTTCACTTTCTACAGCGACATTAATTGTTATTGAATTTAATTGTTTGTGTGCTATATAGCTATTGCTTTTGTTGTGGTGTTATTTCACATTTCAAGGCTTACAAGGTGAGAAATTCTTTTCAAATAATTTCAGCAATTATGATACAGTGGACTTCATTTTATTTGATATCGTATTATCTGATATTTCGTTTTATCTGATATGATATTAAAACACCAAACCGTTTCTATGTATTTCTGTAATAATTTGTCTTTTTTATCTGATAGTGAAAAGTTTCAGATTATCTGATAGCAAATTTACCGTTGATAAAATATTTCACCCCGAATTTAGCCTATTGTTGTGAAACCACCCAGCTGTGACAACATAGGCATATAACAACACCCACGGCAATATGACAACGACTAAGGAATAATAATTGATTGTTTGTGTACACAACTATTGAAGTACCTGTACAGGTTTAACTAGTGATCACTGTAGCGGCATTCGTAATTAATGAAATACGTTGATCACCGAAATTGAGAGTAGATGTACTTCAAATACTCAAATATAATATTCACCCGAGTATAATACGCACCTAAAATATGACCTCGAAAATAAAAAAAAAAATCTAACTCCGTGTATAATATGCAAGGGAAAATTCCCAAAATAGTATCAATTATTAATGAAACAGCAAGCCCTCTAACACAACAAAAAACCCTGAGGGGTCCCGGGAACAGCAAAGACGACATTTAGACATCCTCGCCCTTTTCCTGTGCTTTTTACGTAGGTACAAGTAAACGTTGAGGTTGTTCCGACTGCCAAAACAAAAGGAAGGTAAGGCCACTTGGCAACACAAAGAAACATACACGGTATCGTGCATTTTTGTAACGAACAAGCTGCAATGTCACGTTTGTGTTTAGGTAATCGTAGTGTAAAGTCTATAACATTGATTTTTATTTACTTTTTGTATAGTAAAAAGATTGCTTAGACAATGGGGACTTGGAATGAATTTTAAGTAGCTTAAATACATATTATGACCGAATATATATATATATATATACCACTCGATCACAATCCAATAAAGGTGTATCTGAGGTAGCAAAAAGGTACATGCATATGAACACTAATGGAAGTATCATCTGATTTCAGTAAAAATGAAAAAGAGAAAAAATCAACAGGTATCGTTATGACCGTAAATAAGAAAAACTTAGCAATATTACAATTAAAAGTCCTACGAAACATTTTTAACTGTATCATATAGCGCTGCCACGGGACTGTCATCTTGCAGTTGACTGCCACATGTACTATAACTCTCAACTTTTGCGTACACTTCGTAATAGAGGAAGAAGAAGATTATGATGATAAAGTTTATATATTTCTCTGACACCCCCCCCCCCCCCCCCCCCCCCACACACACACACACACACACACCAAGCCCTATCATTTGTTTCTTTTTTTTTCTCTACCAATGCCGATACATATATATACAGTTGTCATTCTCAGTGTACATGTATATATTTCTCTGGCCAGTGCAACATAATGTATAAAGGGGCGGCAGTATGGGAAGCGGGCTCCTTACCAGCCTACCTCGAAATTCCTCACAAAGAAATTCTTTCGCTATTATTACAATTTCCATCCTACAACTTGATGAGACACCACCACTTTTTCTCTTCATGGATCTCTCATGCTACCCAGTGATGAGATGAGTGAAGATAGAGTGAGCGACTTTTTTTTTTGCATTGTAAAATGGGTAATTATATTGCATTGCAGTCAGATTTACCATTGTTCTAAACTGTATACTCCACCTGGGCACCAGATCCCTTCTGTATCAGGAAACCCTTACTCATCCCGGGTACCTGGTGTCACCTCTAACAGGAAACCCTTACTCATCTCGGGTACCTGGTGTCACCTCTGACAGGAGATGCTTACTCCTCCCGGGTACCTGGTCTCACCTCTTACAAGAGACCCTTACTTCTCCAGGGCACCTGGTCTCACCTCTAACAAGAGACCGTTATACTTCTCCCGGGTACCTGGTGTCACCTTTAACAGGAGACCCTTACTCCTTCCGGGCACCTGGTGTCACCTCTAACAGGAGACACTTACGACGTTGACGCCAAAGCATCCATGTACGTAGTTTGGTTACCAACCTTTTAAACATAGTGGCGCAAACCGGGAATGAAAGCCGTCGATCCGGGTTTGATTCCCCAGGTTGCACCACTATTTTTAAGAGGTTGGTAACCTCATGCTTCCATGTCATGATATAACAGAAATATTGTTGAAATCGACTTAAAACACCAATCAACTAACCATATACACGGTGAAATAAGTTGGACCGTTTTTGTAGTGGATGTGGGCCGTTTTGGTAGTTGATGTGGGCCGTTTTAGTTAGGGGCTGTTTAGACTATACCACCCATGCGCAGATCCAGAATGGGGCAGTCTGAACACCCCCTCCACCCCATCACCCTGGCCTTCTGACGTTCGGCGATCTTGCTTGTTATTTTTCGATGTGAAACACACAAAAGCGCAGGTGGACCCCCTCTCGGAAAGCTCATCGTGATGGACCCCTTCTCGACATAAATTCTGGATCCGCGCCTGTTCCGAAGAATCTCGAAAGACCTTTGTTAATTTTAGGAAAGTAAGTTTGGTGCTTTGACGCATGCTGTTAACAGTACGTTTTGCCAGTATTTTTACCAGTATTCGGTACGTAAAGTTGATAATTGAAATATTTATATATTTTATAAATACGAAAACTATGTCTACTCTTATACAGTACACAATTACACATCTTTTTTTTACCCCCGCATTTAAAAATGTGGGCGTATTATGCTATACCGCTGTTGTCTGTCTGTCCGTTCATCTGTCAGTCCGTCTCTTCATCCGTCTTTCTGTCCATCCGTCCTTGTCAGGGCTTCTCCTCCTTAACTAAAGGGGGAACAAAACTTTTGATGGTATCATATGAAAGGATGTGGCTTGTAGTTGTGCATGTGGGTTTCAAAGTTGGGGTCAGGCCCCTGGGGTGGGGGAAAATGGGTGGGGTTGTAAAGGTTTTCCGGGATTCTACTCCGTAACCAGGGGGAACAGAACTTTTGATGGTGTCATATAAAAGGATGTAGCTTGAAGTTGTGCATGTGGGTTTCAAAGTTGGGATCAGGCCCCTGGGGTGGGGGGAAAATGGGCGGGATCGGAAAAGCTTGCCGGGCTTCTCCTCCTTAACTAATAGAGAAAAAACTTTTGATGGTGTCATATAAAAATGGGGGCGTATTATGTTATACCGCTGTTGTCTGTCTGTCTGTCCTCCCGTCCGTCTGTCTGTCCGTCCGTCCATCCTTCTCCGGGCCTCTGCTCCTTAACTAAAGGGGAAATGAAACTTTTGATGGTGTCATATGAAAGGATGTGGCTTGTAGTTGTGTATGTGGGTTTCAATATTGGGGTTAGGCCCCTGGGATGGGGGAAAATGGGCGGGCTTCTACTCCTTATCTAAAGGGGGAACAATACTTTTGATGGTGTCATATAAAAGGATTTGGCATGTAGACCACATTAAAACATGATGCGGGCATATTATGCACCCGTTAGCGGTGCCCTATTTTTGTTTTTGCTTTTGTTTTTGATTTGTTTGTTTGATAGTTTTTATTTTTGCTAAAGTAATTGAATGGACTTTGCCCTCATTATCTGTAGTCCTAATGATAAGGGAGGAAAAAAATATTCCCACAAAAATGAAACGTTGTTATGACGTCATAATTTAAGATTGCAAATGTTCAACATTATCTCTAACTCATGTTTAACTAATGGACGGAAAAGCACATTGCAAATAGACTATTTCCGAGTTTCATCCAAACTATATGGTTGGTTGGTTAGTTGATTGGTGTTTTACGTCGTTTATTTCAGTTATATCGCGACATGGAAGCAGGGTGTTACTAACCTCTTAAACAGTGGCGCAACCCGGGAATCAAACCCGAATCGTCGGCTTCAATTCCTGGGTTGTGCAACTGTTTAAGAGGTTGGTAACCAAACTACAGATATGGATGCTTTGGCGTAAATTTAATTTATTTATGACGTAATAATCTTATCTTTGGATACATATCGTCAATGCTTCGAATACGGCATATGATAGCTGTGCCGGGTAACCCGGATGTCGGAACATCTCTGCAGTTAGCCTTATGCAAATAATCGTCCATGACATTAAACTAAAGATGAAAAATATGGAAGCAATCGTAGAATTAGGGCACAGCTTTTTGAGAAGATTGGATAGATATGCTGGGCGAAGAAGACTCGAATCTGGTTTAACAAATTATTCTATATTGTTCCTTTTCAGCCTCAGGGAAAAGGGGGGGGGGGGGGGGGGGGTTGTACTGAAAAAAATACAACTTTTTACCCATTTACATTACATGGGTAATACATCAATATTTTTCGTAGCCTGTATAATTGTGTACCCTTGATGTAGTATCCGTGGCCTTGAATTAGTAAGGTATACACTGATACAAACTCTACAGTAGTGTATATGAACTTGCTCCTATCTCATGAGGCAGTCTCGGGTTTCTAAATTCTATTTCTGAGCTTGCAGGCAAGAGCTAAGAGTAAGAGTCTCTGACTTGCCTACATATGGATATCTTAACATTGTAGGTGCAATAAAGCTAGGTATGGAGGTATTAAGCACTTACAAATAAAATTGTAAGCTCCTCCTCCAACCATAGTATAAGTGAATTAATCTTGGTGCGATATTGAACATTACATGTACAAACAATCAAATTTATGGCTACTAAACATAATATAGGTGAAGTAAACCTGGCGTGGACATATTAACATACAAAGAATATTGTTGATATTTCCTGAACATAATATATATTATATATACTATATGAAGTTCAATAGCACTCAACTTATGAGTGCATTTCATAAAGAAGAAAAAGAACACATATAGGTGAAATAAACTTGCTGTGGTGTGGTACATGTCAAACTTGAACATTTACAATATTACATATAATGGACTTGAAAGCTATAGTAGGTCAATCACTGAAAATGGTTTTACATGTAATAACATATGATATACATTTGATAAGTGATATAGTAATAATTAAGTTAGACCTTAGCAAGCATATTATTGAAGTACCCTTTTAAGCTGAGAGTCCAGTCTTATTGTACGTCGTAGTATCTAAAACCACTCAAACATCCATATCTATGTATGTATAGTAACATGAATGAATAAGTAAGTTTAAATCGTTCCAGTGTAGTGGATCGAAAAGACTTGATTTCTTTCTGAATGTTTGATTTCATATGGCAGATATGGGTACATGTATTTGGTAATGTAATTTTATGAGTGTACCATATAATTGATTTCTTGAATGTTTACATTTCAGTGTACACCATAAGTGCTGACAGGAGGTGGATGTTGTCTCAGCCTCAAAGATATTTACATGAAGACTCACATAAATGAGTATGATGGTTTTATTCATTCAGCTGATATAGTTATTATGTAATGTATGTTTATGTATATCATGCAAAGTAGATTATTGCCATGAGTATGCTGCATGATCTTCTAGGTTCGTCCCACAGGTAACTCATTGTTCTAAAGTTTTTAAAACCTTATGTCCCTTCCTAGGTTAGATATTGACATTGTTATACCTAAGTAGAAACTGTGTTCAGTGCATCAGGAGATGCCATCACCATATAAATTAAATAATTTTTGGGTGACAGAAAAGCATAAAAAATCATTAAATTTGGTATAGTATTGAGATATATATATATGTGTGTGTGTGTGTGTGTGTGTGTGTGTGTGTGTGTGTGTGTGTGTGTGTGTGTATCATGCAAGAGAAAATGCTTCTTTATGTACTGTAAATGATTCATTTGATGATTGACTGTACATAAATTGACAGATGTATGTTACATGATATGCATTCCATTTATGGATTAAGCACCATAAATATATATTCTTAAATAATCTAATAAGATTTGAAATAATTAATTTACCATGTGTTGTACTAGTGAGTGTGTTAATATAATGATATACCGGTAATGTCAGTGGGTACATAAGATCAGGATAGTGATTTTATTTGGTTGATTAATGTTTTGTGTCACTTTCAACAATTTTTCAGTTATATTTTGAAATGGAAGTAGAAGGCAACCACCTTTTAAACATGGTTTCACAAATTGGTGTTTATCCCCTACACCAAGCCTACCCCTGGATAGTCATTAGCAATATAAAGTTATTAATTAAAAATATATATCTTCTTGTAGGTTATTAAAATATGCATTGATTATATAGATGTTTGTTTTAGTTACCATTTTGTTGTGTAAAGAAGAATGCTGAACTAATGACACACAGTCTTGAATAAGGTAAATATACTTGAAGACAGTGTATGTTCTTTGTTTGCCAACTCTGTAGTTAAAAATAGTGTTCACAAAATTAATTGTGTGGTTTTAGTGAACTTGCTTTAATATGAAATATATATAGCACAAATCATTAAATATGTTTACATACACTGTTTTTACATCACATTTACACAAAGTTCTGTTCTGAAATTTCATCCACAAAATTCCAATTTTCCTTCTTTTATGACTTTTTCCTGTTTTGTTTTAATTGAAAAGTTCTCTTACTTAAAAGACAAACAATGAGAACAGATTGTTGTATGATAAATTTTGATATTGAAGAAGAAATGGAGTACAGTACAACAACATGATGATATATAAAAATTGTTCTTTAAAGATATACATGTGTATGCTCTTCTGGAGTGCCTACTATTGTAATCAAAATTATATAATGAATTTATTTCTAATACTATCTTTTGACCATTCATCTACTTTAGATGGGTCAACTGTGAGCATAAACTTTATATTAATCATGTTTCTCTGCTCATATGTACATATCAAACACATTGCATATTGTTTACCCATTAATTCTCAATTGTTAAAAAAGTAAACATAATATATTCAATAGAATATTTCCTTAAATTAAATACAACTTCTACTAAAAAATACATTTATTGGGATTTGAATTATGCATTAAAGAAATTATTACTTTTAAAACTTGTATTAACATATACAGGTTTTATAGAATCAATACTAAATGTTTTACTGTGTTCTAAATGAAGGTAAATAGATTAAGAAAGTTATTTACAAACAAATATCAAATAAATTTATCAGTCTTTTTCACATAGCCCTTATTATGAACTCCCATAAAACAAATGTATAAGACTGACTCACTAACACCATCAAACTACTGTATATAGAAAAAACACATTTCATACTATTCCAGAATTCATTATTATTCTTATGATCTGATATATTTTTAATTTTTCCAAATCTAAATAAAATAGATTTCTCAAAACATGAAATAAAAATAACTCACTACTAATAACAGTAGGTTATGCATATAATTTTGGTATTGGAATCACATACAGAGGGTCCATGTAAAGAAGTTTAAAGTTGAGTTTAGTAAGCAATATATATTCACATAAAAATGTGGCAATGGATCTAATAGATTATGTTCAAACTGACTAGAAAATCCTTGTAATCCATTAGATTAAAGGTGTAAATTTTGAGAATACAGAGTATGTAATATCAGTTTGTATATGACATTTCTTTGATGTTTGATGGTGTTGAGGATTCCTCTATTGAAAAAATAAATACCTTTGAATCATTTTAACATCTCAAATCTTGATGGTATGAAAACTAAAACTTTTGAATCATAAGTAAAATATTGTAAAGAAATTTCACATTATTATCAAAAGCTAGATTAGATTACATTCAAACAGATTTTGATGAATTAGGTCTTAATTTTCATGTAAGTGAGATAAAACTGTAAGCCCTTTGTAGACTGAATTGAATTTGTTAATTAGACTTAGTAATGAGTTGTTCTCAGTTTTAACAAGTAAATTCACTTGATATGCCTAAAGCTGTATATCTTTTTTATTGAACAAGCTACATTTGTGAAATTTCACAGATTTATCAGTAAAGCAATATGCTTTCATATTTTACCTGCTTGATTGAAATTTAGCCAAGTCATGTTGCCATGGCAATAAATATTTGTGTAATTTTTGTCATTTCATTAATCTTGGTCCACAAATAGATATTAAAAGTTAAGACATCCATTTAAAGTAAGTGAAATAGTATTAAAAAGACATATATGAAATAAATCATTACCGGGTATTATTTACATGCAAGTGATGGTCATTGGGATAAAATATAACCAAGAATATCAGCTAGATCTCCTTGTCAATGTGTATGAAATGAATATAACCAATTATAAACAACATTAATGCATATAGGAATTATTTGAACAAAAACAAATAAGATGAGTTGCTCGGGTATAAAGGTATATACTAATAAAGGTATTATTAATGACAGATATGAAGTCTTAGGCCTGAAGGATTTACAAAGAAAATATAACTTAAAACCTAACTTCATTTGAGATAACATATTAAACAATTATATTAAGTGGTACTTTTAAAAGTATCAATTATAGTGATAACAAAATATGACATCTTGGAAAACGTTATAACTGTTTATCAACATTAAGTGTGTAACAATATTGATATATATTTTCGAGATCGATGTTCACTCTGTATTGCATGCATGTATTGCCTTGGCGCACATTGTTATGAGTTATAATAAATCGTCGTTCCACTCGCCATTGCGTCTGATTTAGACTACGCACAGCATACCAAAGCGTAACAAAGTGTTATTTATTATAGGAAGATAAATGGTCCAAAACAGTGTTGAAGAATGATAAACAATGAAGGTTTAAAAAGAGTTTGATGGATGCAAAAGTATTTATTATATTGAATTTATTATTAAGAAATAAAATGATAATGATAATGAAATAAATATCAAATGCATACAGCCATAGAGAGCAAAGTCCCTTTCTGATATAGATTCATTAAAATAATTTAATGTCTGAATAATTCAAATACATAAATGTTTTATCAATGCAATAAATACAATATAATAAATATATATACATAATGCAATTGATTTAAAGAATATGCATGGAGAGAGATTGACATATTTATTTTCTGAATATTATATATAATCGTAATTATGAAATAGAAATAAATTTACTCATTCCTTCAATATGCACAAAAAGCTATGCATATGTTTCATAGAGAGTTTTTGCATGACATGCTGACTTTATTTTCCATTAACAATTACCTTGTGACTTTGACTTTTAATGATGTTACATAAATGATTTTTCCACATTTTCATTATTTTTCCCAATTCAATAGGAACCAGGTATAGTTAAGAAGTTCAGTTATATATATATATATATATATATATATATATATATATATATATATAATATATATATATATGTGAAGTGAGAATCTAGTATCAGTTGCTGTGCTTGACCACAATAAGAAGTCCATTACTAGTTGAAAATGTCTTACTTAAATTTTGTATTGTAATATTTATATTCTATTTCCAGGCTAGAAACATCAACACATTACAGAAAGATTTCAATGTTACTGGTAAAATTTCCTGATGCCATTGATGAGAAGGAATCCCCAAAAAGCAAAGAATGATATTTCATCCAACATGGTAAAAGTAATTGATGATAATGATAGTGTGATTTGGGAGTCATTCATTAAATTACATACATGGAATTTTAAGCCACACTGATAAACATCAAGAAGTTTTCAGTTTAATAAAGATTTCACTCATACATCAGTTTAACATGTTTGTGTAAAATATGTTAGTGATGTTGAAATTTATAATATAATGAAGTTAAGATAAGGGATAAGTGTGTAGTGCTTTGTAGATCCAAAATAGATTGGATATTGAAGAAAAATTAATTTTTGTTTACATTAACACTCTAGTTAATGCAATTGAACAATTAAAATAATGTGAGTTGTTTGTCAAATTAGCCTGTAGCTTAAAATTAATCAGAATTTATCATATTTGTTTAGTTTGTACCCTTTAAGAAGCTACATGTATATTAGGGACCATCAAATAGTTCAACGAACATTGAATGTAGGCATTGTATATTATGTACATCTTTTTGTCATTCAAAATTAATTTTGATAGTTCCCCAAGACCCACATGGCATGTTAGGCATAATCATATTAGTCATTAATGAATATTTACTATATATATATATGTATATTTTAAGTTATTTGTTTTTATGTGAAAGATGTATTAATTTTGAAAATGTTTAAGAATTTTTAATGATAGTTTATGATTTCATAAATCTGAAAGAAAAGAAGTAATGACACTTTTTTCTATTACATTCCGTGTGTTAAGCCACAGGTGCCATGTGAGTTTCTGCCCTAGTAAATGCAAATTAAAATCTATAAAGCATATCTGCTTTCATTTTGGGTTGCCTCAGAGCCTTGCAAACAGGAAAAGTGCTGAAAATTTCCTTGCAGGGAAAACTCCAGTAATTTGAAAATTTTATGAAAATTAGTGAAGTTCATAATTCATATGCAGTAAAATTTTCATATTTCTTATTCAATTAATTGAAATTTGAATTAAGTATTCTAAGGTATGAAAGTAGTGGAATATTATTCATCAATGCCTGTGGCAACCCTGCCTTTTTTTTTATTAAAAAAAGACAGCATAAATTTTGACTTGCATTTTAAATGATTAGTTTATCCTGATTACATTTGCATAAGGTAAGGAATTTTTTTTTAACATTTATTTTTTAAAATAACTTTTAAAGACTTGTGTTTACAATGGAAAGATTAAATATGATCAGGATAGACTTATTTACAAACAAAAAGGCATAATTTTAACTTTGAATTTTGAATATTTTAATGATTACATACAAAATTATTAAGAAGGCATTAAAGTAATGATATTCATTCAATAAATGAGAGTCTTGTAATAGATGAGAGTTTTCACCTTTTATAATCAAAAGAGCTTTCAAAAGCATAGTATCAAATGTTGGCCTTTTTGCATGTATTTATATGCTTTAACTGTCCAGGCTTCATCAGTTGGGAAACAGCTATAGCAAGATTGGCAGACTCAAATTGTTAATAAACAAATCATGCCAAAATTAAATATACTCCTATTGTCAGTTCTGCATCCACACAACGCTGACTAATCTAGTACTCGATCAGTAATTCAGCATTGCTAGTTACAGATTTCTCACAAGCAGCTAGACTTAAAGACCAAAAACAATTCTTGAAACAACAATTTAACACAATAACAAAAAGAACAATACGTGTAGTTTCAAATTGTTTACTTGTTTATTTACAGCTATTGTTCTTTTGTAACAATTGAAATATTTTTAAATGATATAGACATTGCTGTTGAATATGGTATCTAATTAAAATTTCTTTTTAAAAAGACACACAGAAACATTTTGATGAGCCATTGATGAAAGCCTTTGAACATGTGAAAAGGTCTGAAAGACATTAAGGTAGATAATATAAAGAAATGAAATTTGTTCTAAAAGTGAATATAACAAGTATCCTTCTTGATTGTTTGAAATATTAATTCATAATACACATTTCATATTTTAAGTGTTGCAACGATATTCCTTTCATCACTTGCTAATACTTTCTAAATGTGAAACAATTAGAATACCTCGGTTGAATACAGTGTTAAATATAACAGATGGCCACCTGCCTTTCTGCCCGTTATCTGTAATACCTATAGTTTAAACCAGTATTTATCTAATATATTTCATCTTTCTGTCTTGATATACAACTTTATTCTTTTCATGGGAAAGGGCAGACCTAATGTAGTGGTTAAGCACCTGGTTTACATTGCAAACAGGGTGCATTCTTTTTGCATATTGTGCCACCATGTTCAAGAGCTTGTTTGCATTATGACTGAAAAAATTGTTGAAAATGACAAAAGACATTTCAAAACTCAAATGTTAGTCATCGTCTTGCATAGGTAAAATGGGCAGGAGTAGCATGAATACATGTATATACCCACCAAATACTGACCTATTGATTCGGCTCATTTTCTGAAATATCATTGCGTTGTGTGAAGGGTATTATTTTCATTTGTTTCCCGTTTGGGAGTTTAATAGAAAAAAGGACGATTGTACATAGATGGAGGGATCAAATAGTTTGATGGAACAGAAATAGTCCCTGTATCACTAACAAATGAAGATGGATCTTGTTGATTGTCATTGTTATTAGTTATCATAGTTGATACACTCAGTGGATCTATTTGAACCAGAGAATATGGAGCAACAGAAGGTCCTTGAATACTACTAGATTCAGTTTCTGAAACACTTACTGACAATTGTCCACTCGATAATAAGTTGTTTCTTTCTTTGTCACTAGGAGCTCTAAGGACCTTCTTATTCTTTCTTTTACAACTGTTTTAAAAGAACGTTGTTTAATCAAATTGTTGTTGGAGGCAATCCGTTCAGTTTAGGAGGCATTTTCATGTGTAATGATGCCTCATTTACTTTCACAAGGTTTTCCAGTTGATGTACAATGTTTTCCAATGCCAAGGGTTTAAAGTCAGAATTTTTCACCTGCTTATCTAGTTCAGAAATAGCTTTTTCATACCTGTGTAATAAGTTAGCAATTTTAATTTGATCATTATTTGTCTTCAGCTCTGAATGATTCATTTCTATTTCAGTTTCACAGTCCTCTTCATCAGGAATGTGGGATAAAGAATGGACCTTATGAATATGCTTGCATAATGGCTTCGAATCGGGACAGTCACATGTGTACAAATGGCTACACAGATTAACACAAGGAAGTGTATTACACCTTTTAAAACAAGATTCAAATTGACAGTCTTTCAGATGTCTGACAACAGTATAGGAAACAGCAGAAGATGTTTGTGAAACAACAGAAAAACGATTTTCACCCGAAATAATAACATTATTATCTGCTATAGACATACCAGTTCTGTGTTGGTTAGAGACTTCATTGTTGTTACTGGTGTCTTTATACAAAACATTCTTAAATCGTGACAGAAAGTAATGCTTGTCCATTTCTAACAATATGTACAATAATCTGTCTACCCTTTTATTGTGTTTCCTATTCATGTAGTTTGTCTTTAGATTATTATGAAAACTTTCTATGAACATGTTAGTAGTAATCTCAGTCTGCAAATCTTTGTCACGCATACATAATGCCCATTTTTCATATCTATACATATAATTCTTTACAAAATAATCTATAAAACCTGGTTCTAGTGCTGAATACTTGGAAATAAATTTATCCTTGTACAACTGAAATTCTGTCTGACTTTTAGTATTTAGCATACTGCAAAGGAAGAAATAAATTTCCAATTTATGGTTCTTATTGGCAATGGAAGCTAATTTCCTCTTCCAGGATTGATGCACATGCCATATACATAGATAGTGTTTTATATCACTTCCATAAACTGTCCTTAACCACATTAATGGCTGCACAGTCATCATCTGTCATGACCCTTTTTATATTTGTGGATGGACATTTTTCTTTAACTGCCTTAAGTAAAATTGTAAGAATGTTTGTATCCTCTTTGCTACATATACAAAATGCAACAGGGTAACCTCTATGAAACTCATCTACAACAAACAAGGTCACAAGCTTTAAATCATAAGCTGTTGTACTGTGTGTGGAGTCAATACATAAAATTCGACCTCCAAATTCTTTGAACATTTCCGACTGTTCCTTACTCATTAAGATTAGTAGAAAATCATTTTTGGCAATCGGCAATGTGGGATCGATCACATCAACCTGTTTGTAAACAAGAACAGGGTTAACATCCAAGCTTCGAAGGTACTCTACCCAAAGCATAGTAGATGTAGAATTATCTGGATATTTCTTAAACTTGCACTCTGTCAACCTTCGCTTCATCTGAACAAGATTTTTTTTTACGATTAAGCAATTGAAAAAATTTTAATATTACCAATTTTTCTGTCCTCTATATTGCCAATGTTATCTCTCAACTGGAATATTTAGAGAAAGCTTCCTGCTTATATCGTCACGTACAGAATAAGGCACAGGTAAATATTTTCCTTGGTCAAACTCGATGGAGTGGGTATGGGTTGGAATGTATTCAACTGCAACAGACCCTTCTTCAGTTTTAACATACATTCGAGAAGGACAAAGGTTATTGATTTTGCATGAAACCTTTGTAATTGGCACTCTTTTTAGAATAGGGTTGGATCTTCTTGAATCCATCTCGATTGCATACAAATTGCATACACGTCTTCCCACTCTTGCTTACGCTCTCCTTCCTGACTTTAGTGAAATAAACATGATTATTAATTTCCTCATTCTCTTTCCAAGTTTGAAATTCTGCCAAATTTTCAAATGTCATGTGGGTTTGTTGCAGCTCTGCACCATGGTCTTTCTCTAAATGATCCAGAGAATCATGTACAGTCCTAAAAGTTTTAGTGCAAGATGTCACAAGGCACTGATTGTACAAAACACGTGGCTTGGACTCCAAGTCAATATGATCTTTGTGAAATTTAAGCAAATGGCGTTTTAAAACACTCTTTGAACTAAACTTTTTGTGGCAAAATTGACATTGCAAAGAATTAAGATTGGAGTTTTGTTCAACAACATCAATATTTGATTTATGTGTACAAAATTTTGAGTGATCAGTCTCCTTGAAGTCAAGCCTTGTACTTGATACATGATGTTGATTTATGATTATAGGAATATCGTTCATCAGTTCAGAACTTTCAACAACAGCATCATAATGTCCACCGCCTAGGGATGAATATGCAATATGAATTGTCAACTCAGCATTTGATGGATCATTATTTGGAGAATGATCCATTGTAAATACTTGGGTGTTTTCATTATCCCCACCAAAAGTTACTCGAATATTTATATTTAATGCTCGTGATAATGCTATGATAGATTCTTGTCCAGCATATGATCCACCTTGTGCCAAAGTATTAAATTCTTGTTGAAAATCCATCCCTGGCTCTTGAAATATGGTTTTGGAAGAAGTCAAAATTACTACTCATAAAAATTTACGGCAGACTGCCTTAAATCCCCATGAAACTCTTCTGTCTGCAACAGCCCAAAGCTTATTGCTCGGAAAAGACAATTGCCATCTCCCAAAACCACTCTTCTAGCCAGACCAAAGTTGTGAAGGTAATTACCTTGTCGCTCTAATTGAGATGTAGAAAACTGTGGCTGAAAATTGATGTGATTCTTCAGTTAGGGCCTTTGATTTATTTTTCAATGACATCTAAACTTTTATTAACTAACAAGTTTGAAACTTATATATTAATTTATTGTTAGATGAACATATTCATTTATTAATGGATGCTTATACATAATAAAAGGAAGGGATGTACAATTCATACACAAAATAAAGAAAAAAATCTCTTCAAAGTATTTTTATATCTGAGTATCTGTACAAGCAATCCTTTAATAGGAGTTTATATACATGTACATCAAAACTGCATCTGCCATACTTCTGAATGAAAACATTTAATTATAGTAAAGATCATGGAAAGAATAACAACTTTGTATTTCATGAAAAATTCAAATGTTCATTCAACTGTATATAACAACAAATAATATAACAATAATAAGTAAATAACATTACATAACAAGACATGAAATTACAAACATAAAATAAAAAAAAGCAATGGAAATCGACATGTGTAAATCACTTCCTCACTCAGAACGAAGAAAAATTGTAGTTAAACATTTAATGCATACTCCACATACTAACCAGACTGGCATTTTCGATGGTTAAGTTAGATGGCATATTATTAAATAATAAGTTTAGTAATTTAACAATTACATGTTCAGGACAAATTCAGATAAAACTTAACTCATAATATGTTGAATTTCTTGCAGTTTAGAACTTTCACTTTGTTATGAAGAAATTTCACTGTATTCAATAGTTGGAGGACATTTTATTTTAATGTCTTGGATGTCATATTACAATATTACTTCAAACATTAAGACAAAAATTAGGTAACTCTGGCATTGTCTTTGATATAAAGTTTGAAGTTTGTATAATCTTCCACAGTGCACAGTAGCTGTAAAATAAAAACATGATAAATAGAATACAAGTGACTCAATGAATCATATTTTTAAATAATAAAGATTTTGTGGAGAAAGTAGAATGGCAAATAAAAAATAATATTAAATAAATAAGTATAAGAGTACACTCCTGGAAATTTAAAGCAAGGCTACAAGTACTAAAGATATTGTATTTGATCACTGTATAATCGTGAAACAAGTATTCAGATGAAGACTATTTATGTTTAAGGGATTTGTGTTAATTGCCAGTATCAAAAATACAGAAACAGGAGATGAATTAATTCATCTTCATATGAAAAGTAACAGTAATAGCTGAACTTTACGGTAGTATTCAAGTATTTATAAGTATTTTTTACGGTAGTATCCAAGTATTTATGAGTATTTTTGCATTTTTTAAATGTAACCAAAAAAAAAAAAAAACAATACATTTCAAAAAAAGGATGAAGAAACAAAACTTTATCTATGAAATAAAATACTTGCTTGTGTATCCTGGTCAAGAGCTTCATGTGGATTGGAAGGCAGTTGGAAACCCTATCAATTAAAATAGAATACATGTTCATGATGTATTGTATAGATATACATGTATTTACAATAGCTAGCATGTAATTTTCATATTTTTCTATTTCTTAGAAAATATGACTTGCAATTTGCATAAAATTTGCAAAATAACTGATATCTTTTTTGGAAAATTCCCAAATAGAAATTACAGCTGAAAAGTACATCTAACAAGTTAGGAATATACATACATGATCAGCCAATGAAATTCTGGCAGCGCTACCAAAGTTTTCTTCTGTAAACATACTGTTTACAGAAGAAAAGGTTAAAGTAATCTGAAAAGAAAATAATATAATATATTGGATAATTGAGAAATAACAGGACAGTTCATTTCTGTATTAAGCATAAGAGGATTATTTTGTTTAAGTTTTAAAGAAGATGCATTAATTGTTTTGACATAAATCACATATTAATCTAAATTAATTGCGAGTCAGCATAACCATGATAACTGAAAATTGTTATTTACAATGGAGGGTTTGATAATCACAGGATGAGAAATTGGTTTTAGGAAAAATCCACATGAAACTATTTTTTGTGGTTGGAAACATACAAACACATACACTTTTTTTTACAGAACTCACACAATATGTCATAGATAATTCAGTAGACAAATATAAATTTAGAATGCAATTACCATCAGGTAAACAAGTTAGCTTATGGAAAATAATTGTGTGAAATTCAGGTATATTATTGTCTATTTTTTGGACCTGGGTCTAGGAATAATATTCAATCACTTGTTTAATTTATATTCAAATAAAGCAACATGCACAGACTGTCAATAAGCATATAGCTAAATTATTATTATTATCAATATCATGTAACTAAATGTGGGGGAAGGGAAAAGTCTGGAGTGGGAGAGAGGAAGACGAATAATAAGTTTGTGTGTGTTGAGGGGAGGGTACGGGTCTTATAGTCATATTACTCCAAACATTATTAAAAGCACAAAAAAAATAATTTGGGGGGGGGGGGGGGGGGGGGGGGGGGGGGGGGATGGGTGCCCACATATGAGTGTGGTGGGAACATGTTAGGTTCCCCCTGTCCCAATCCCTTAAACTATAGGTCTAAGGACTGACAAAGGAATTTATTCATACAAAACTGTGAATTCAACTTTACCCTTACTGCATGTAGATGAAGAATGAGATTCCCCCCCCCCCCCCACCCCCCTCTTATTCCCCACTCCCTCTGAATCAGGTATAATATCAGTAGTAAAGGGGAAATAATACAAAGTCAATGATTGAAGACAATGGGGTGTTTGTGAAATGTGGCAGGGAAGTTTATTAGGATTCGTAAGTAAAATAACACATGTGTATCACACCCCCCCCCCCCTCCCCCCCCCCCCCCCCCCCCCCCCCCCCCCCCCCCCCCCCCCCCCACAATTTAACATTTAAAAACGGGCAATAGATATCAATTTAGTCTTTACTAATGCTACCTTCATTGTAGTAATTGTTATAACTAGGCTTAATACGTTTCACAACTTAAATATTAAATAAATCCTTCATATTTGCTCACCAATACGAAAACGATTGCATACATATTCGCCATATTCAAACGAATGTGTAAAGATCGAGGGGTTACGGGGAACATCCGGTTGGCGGGCACAGCTTTCAGATGCCATATCCCAATGCTTCTACCAAGTATGACGTCACAATCAGTTATCCGCAGTCTGACTTGTAAAATCTAAGTCTTTAACGGTCCGTTTTGGTTACTTGAAAATGGTCTATTGATTAGAATTTTGATGTAAAAATGTTTTTAAAAATAGAAGCAACAATCTTTTGCTTTATTTTTGGACACAACTTTAAAATTCCCTGGGTGTTTTCATTTACAGAGTTATTTCCCGTATGAACAATTACCTGACATCTTACCATTGTGATGCCAATCAGTTCTATGGAAAGCTGGTGTAAAAGTACGGGAAATGATATAGAAAGGGTATGACATCACAATGAGATAAGTTTGACGTCATATGTGTGTGTGTGTGTGTGTGTGTTATGTACATGTATGTGTGTGTATATATATGTGTATACGTGTGCATGTGTACGTGTATATATGTATGTATATGTATATTTATTTATATTCATTCGCCGTATGTATTCCATTATAACTGTATGTATGTTCTAGGAGAGGTGTTATCTAAGTTAGTAAAGCTTGTCGCCAATCCTATTCCGGTTTTGAGTAATAAATATGTTTAAACTAACCGAATAACATATAAAAAAAAAACGTTTTGCCGTAAAATGTCTTATTTTGTAAGATAGTTCAAAATGATGTATTCATTTTAAAAATAAAAGTTGTATCTATTGAGATCTAAATAGTGCATGTTATTATGAATTGATTACCTTAAGTCAAAAGGGGATTACAAGAGGAAGGTGTATCTCATTTACAAAATCAAAAATCTTTTTTCTTTTCTTCTTCTTCTTCATCTCTTTCTTTCAGTCTCTCTTTGAAAGTCAATTCCTCGTTTCCTTATTTGATAGTGGTTTGATTTCGACATATACGAGTTGTCTTTCTTCGACCGTATATAACTCTCTGCATTGCTCCATCTTTTGTAACATTTTATGGCAGATTTACACCGAGCAGCGCCCAGTGACGTCGACGATATATCTTATTCAATGTTATTATATTATATATATTATATAGTATATATTATGTATTGCATACAGTTTAAATGTAATAAAATGTAAGTGTTAAAATGTTTTCCTTCGGTATACTGGTCTGTATGTATAAACATAAGGTTCTAGTGTTTATCGATATAAAAAAGTTGACACAGATTTTAGGTACTTCTTCCGGTGGCAGATCTAAAGCAAGGCCTTACTTCCTTCTTCGGGCATTTTTCAGGCATCTTTTTTCACCTCAAAATGGCAAAATGTGCCTCTAACCGTCAACAGGACTTCGGGATCCAGCAATTATTTCACATAATAAAAACGGAATAAAAATGGACTGATATTCAAATTGATAATGTGCATTAATTTATGCAGGTTCTAAACTAATGAGCAATCGGTGATGTGTATTCTAAATAGAGATAGATAGAGCTAAGCTGACGCAGAGAGAGAGACACACACACATACACACACACACGCACACACAGACAGAGAAAGAGGGAGAGAGAGACAGAGAGAGTGAGAGAGAGGCAGACTATTATTAATAAGTATCTTTCAAAGAAACAGAGATTTATAGTTGTTTTGTTGATTTTAAACGTGCGTTCGATACTGTAGATAGAGTGAAGCTGTGGAAGAAAATTTCATTGTTGGGAATAAGGGGCAAACCTTTTAGAGTTTTACGTTCATTGTATAATACCATTAAGTCATGTGTTCTTTTGGAAGGGAATCTATCAGATTTCTTTGTTAATAATCTTGGCGTTTTACAAGGGGAGATAATTTCTCCACTCCTTTTTTCTTTATATGTCAATGACTGCGAGAATGAATTTTTGATTAAGGGAAATGCTCCTATAGGACTCCAAGAGTTATCCCTCTTTTTATTAATGTACGCCGATGATATGGTTATGTTAGCCCAGTCGGCTTCTGACTTACAACTTATGTTGAATTCATTGCAAAATTATACAGAAAAATGGGCTTTAACTGTTAATGTTGGAAAAACAAAAATTTTGGTTTTCAGGAACGGTGGTATTTTACGACCAGATGACACATAGTATTACATGAATGAGCAAATTGAAGTAGTAGATACGTTTTGTTATCTTTGTCTCATTTTGAATTTTAACGGTAAATTTAACCTCACCCAAAAGCAATTATCTTTACAATGCAGAAAAGCACTATTCTCTCTTAAACGTAAATGCTACAATATGAATTTGAATTCTATTACACTTCTGTCTGTATTTGATACTTATGTTGGAAGTGTTGCTAACTATGGCAGTGAAATTTGGGGAGCTCATTCTGCTCCAGATATAGAAAAAGTCCATATTAATTTTTGTAAAAGTATACTTGGAGTCAAACGATCTACTTCAAATGCAGTCATATATTGTGAATTAGGGAGATTACCTATGCAATGTGTGAGAAAATTACGTATATTGAAATATTGGCTGAAACTTTTGTCAACAATAAACTGTATTTTAAAAACATGCTTTGACTTCATGTGTAATGAATTGAATAGTAATTACAACTACAAAAATTGGGTAGCTAATGTGAAAGATATTTTGTCAAATGTTGGATTATTGGATTTGTGGTTAAACCAATGTTGGTTAAAGACTGAGTATATATATGCTGTTGCTAAGCAACGTATTTTTGATCATTATAAACAGACTATTCTTTCTGATGTGAACAGTTCCTCAAAGTGTTCTATTTATAAACATCTAATTGATACTTTTACATTGCAATCATATTTAACAAAAAGAATTCCTATGCAATACAAAAAGCTTATATGTAAAGTAAGACTGTCGTCATATTGTTTGCATATTGAGACTGGTAGATATAAATGTATTCCTTTAGAAAAACGTTTATGCCCTTTATGCACTTTAGATTTTGAGGATGAATTTCATTTTTTCTTAAAATGTCCTCGATACAGTCATTTAAGAATAAAATTTTTGAAAAAGTATTACTATATTAGACCCTCTGTCTTTAAATTCACTCAACTATTGTCAACACAAAATGTCAAAGAGCTATGTAACTTGGGTAAATATATTAAAAACTGCTTTGAGATCAGACAAATTTATATATAACAACACTCTCTCAAATTGACCTTGTATTTATGTATTTATTCTAATATTACATTATTTTATTTTGCATATATGTCACACTTATTCCCTTTGCAGTGTGGAGCTCGTGAAAAAGTTCCCCGCGGAGGGTTTGACTTAAGTGTTATTATACCTTTTTCCTGATGTTATGTGACTTTGACACTTTCTATACAGTGTTTGTTCACATTCATTTATATATACAGTGTTGAATTATTTTTGTTTCGTCTGTGTGTAAGGACATTCGCGGCGGGTGTGGCTAGCCAAACAGGGGACGCTCACTCCTCCCGGGCACCTGGTCTCACCTACGCATTTCAGGGGTCCGTGAATGTCCACTGTGGTACATTGTTGTTAGTGCCATAGTCATGTGACACCAGTTACTTTCGTATTTTGCATATATAATATTCATATCATGTACATTGTCAATAAGCTGTATTTGCTTTAGACTAAATAAACAACATCAATAACAGAGAGAGATGGAGAGGGAGAGAGACAGACAGACAGAGAGAGAGAGGGGGGGAGGGATGCATAGATAGATAGAGAGACAAAAAGATAGATAGATAGATAGATAGATAGATAGATAGATAGATAGATAGATAGATAGATAGATAGATAGATAGATAGATGCCCATAGGAAGCAATTCAAAAGTGGGAGGCCAAACTTGTAAACTCAAAATTAAATTTGCAATAGAATACTACTGTTTTAAGCCACTTTTTGTGCCAAGGAATCTTGCTTAAATCGCATAGCGCCTATGTTTGCATGAGTAAATGTTTCCTAGACCCCAAACACTTTTGATCTTTGCATGAAGAAAATAGCTTGTAGTATTAACGTTCAGAGAGAAAAGAATACATTCATACATACTGCTGTAATACAACTTACAAGATTGCAAATTAATTACATGTTAAGTATAATTTAATGAAAACACGTAAATTAGATAACAACCTATAAAACAATTATGAAAGTGGAGGAGGGGGAACCCCCCACCCCACCCCCTCCCTCCCCCTCCTTGGCCCCCGGTTCCTTCGACCGTGAGATAGATAGATAGACAGACAGACAGACAGACAGATAGACAGCTATATAGATAGATAGATAGATAGATAGATAGATAGACGGTGGATGGATGGATGAGTGGATGGATGGCTGGCTTGCTGGATGGGAGGATAGACGGTAGATAGATAGAAAGAAAGATGGATAGATAGATAGATAGATAGATAGATAGATAGATAGATCAACGACATGTTGAAAAATATACACCATACATATACCGTACGTGTATTACAGTATAATTTTGCATACAGTTGTATAACTAATTTTCATGAACGGTTTGATAATGTTGCTTAGTATACAAGACAATCTACACGGTAGCAGAAAAATAAAACGACCTTTTATTTGTATTTTTATATACTGTGACTTTGTGGTATGGTAGCTTGATGCCATCTTTACCTATGCCGAGCTTGATGTCATCTTTATCTATGCCGAGCTTGATGTCATCTTTATCTATGCCGAGCTTGATGTCATCTTTATCTATGCCGAGCTTGATGTCATCTTTATCTATGCCGAGCTTGATGCCATCTTTATCTATGCCGAGCTTGATGTCATCTTTATCTATGCCGAGCTTGATGCCATCTTTATCTATGCCAAGCTTGATGTCATCTTTCTCTATGCCGAGCTTGATGTCATCTTTATCTATGCCGAGCTTGATGTCATCTTTATCTATGCCGAGCTTGATGTCATCTTTATCTATGCCGAGCTTGATGTCATCTTTATCTATGCCGAGCTTGATGTCATCATTATCTATGCCGAGCTTGATGTCATCTTTATCTATGCCGAGCTTGATGTCATCTTTATCTATGCCGAGCTTGATGCCATCTTTATCTATGCCGAGCTTGATGTCATCTTTATCTATGCCGAGCTTGATGTCATCTTTATCTATGCCGAGCTTGATGTCATCATTATCTATGCCGAGCTTGATGTCATCTTTATCTATGCCGAGCTTGATGTCATCTTTATCTATGCCGAGCTTGATGCCATCTTTATCTATGCCGAGCTTGATGTCATCTTTATCTATGCCGAGCTTGATGTCATCTTTATCTATGCTGAGCTTGATGTCATCTTTCTCTATGCCGAGCTTGATGTCATCTTTATCTATGCCGAGCTTGATGCCATCTTTAACCATGCCGAGCTTGATGTCATCTTTATCTATGCTGAGCTTGATGTCATCATTATCTATGCCGAGCTTGATGTCATCTTTCTCTATGCCGAGCTTGATGTCATCTTTATCTATGCCGAGCTTGAAGTCATATTTATCTATGCCGAGCTTGATGTCATCTTTGGTATATGCTGAGGCATATAACAATAAGATATATGTTGTTTACATGTAGCCGTCTCTAGTAAATCGGACGCTTCAAAAGTTTTAATCATAAACATAGGATTACTTTTTCATGAACCGCATCTGAAAATTACCACTGAGTGGAATAATAAGCAGAATGCTTCAAAATAATTTATTACATCTACAATGTACTTAAAAATATCTTAAACTCCAGTGGCGGATTTAGAAGGGGGGGGGGGGTAGCCCGCTCCTCCTCTTTTCGCCACAAATCTAGAAATCACATGGCTGAAAACACTCAAATAATATGAGTAGAATTCCAGACTTGGCACTCAGAATGACTATTTTTTTTCTAATACTTCTCTTTCACATGTGGGCCTCTATTCTCGGAAATCCTGGATCCACCACTGATTTCGTATGCTCTCTAAAAAGAAAAGGAAGCTGCAAAATGTTTTTAAAACTCGCTAAATACAAATAAATACGCGTGTGTATTGGCAGAGGGAAATGGGCAAAACAATAAGTAAAGCACGAATTATATTTTTTGTCTATTGGGTACATATTTTTTGTCTATTGGGTACCTCAATGGGTCCGTGACCTCTGTTTATAAAATGTGATACAAGTAGGTAGCTATGATGTTGAATAATACCTTGAATCACTGTGATTTGTTTTTACGTACAAAAAGCAAAAATTATCTAATTTGTGATGTTTATTCACGATCGACGTGTGTTGTTTTGATCTACAACACGAAAATGAACGTAAACAACAAATATATGTCATGTGAGGACATTTTGATAATTACAGAACGGGCTTCCTTGGTATGCGATAATAACAAATGACGTACTTTTAAATCTCATGATAGGCAATTGATATTATTGATTGCCATTATTTAAAATCGTTCTGCAGCTTAGTTAGTACCTTCATTTAACCGAAACCCAGATGGAATGTAAATATTGTCTTATGTTTCTCCGTGATTATTTCATTTTTATACGCCGGTCATAAGACGTATTATGTTATGGCGTTGTCAGTGCGTCCGTCCGCCCGGGTCATGTTTTCCGGACTCTTTTCTGCAGTCTTTTAAGATATTGGACTGAAACCAGGGTCCGGCGCCATAAGCTGAGAATATACTTAAGTCAAAAATTTCATTTTAATTTATTCCATTATCAAACATTCAAATAAATTTTAATGCAGAATGGTTTAATTCTATTTATCAGTAGAATAAAACTAAATAAAATCCAAATCCCAGTTATTAATTCATTGATGAACAGAAGAATACGAATTTTTGACTTAAGTATATTCTGAGTTTATGGCGCCGGACCCTGGTATATAACTTTATATCAACGAGGGTCAGTACCAGATCGCATTTGGGTATGATTGCTTTTGTTTTGAAAATGAAAATGAACTCGTGCAATGACAATAAATATCCGATAAAAGCATGAATGTAAAGTAGAGGGAGAGACAGAATCAGACAGGTCGAACTTTTTTTAGACGTAGTTCCCATTTTTGACTACAAATGGAGCATTGCATGAATTTAACTAAAATCAATATTTGTACATAATTATAATAAATTATTCACCCTACCACAAAGCTCTCTTTTTCATATAAATGAAGTCATCTGAGGTCCGATAAATCTTCGGCAATTTACGTATTCGTTTATGACGCCATGAATATAATAATTGAAAATCGTCTGAATATCACGTTCTTTTACGCAGGAAGGAGATATTTAATCCTTTTTTATCAGTGTTCATGAATTTGCGAATGATTTTAAGCAGGTGAATAGTGGAAATTTATACTTTCTTTACACAGGAAAAAAAATTGTTTCAAAACTGCCTTGTAACTTCATCAAAACAAAGAAAACAAAAACATATTAATAATAATAATAATAATAAACAAGAAAAAAACAAAACAAAACAAAACAAAAAAAAAAAAAAAAAAAAAAAAAAAACCAACCAAAAAATATAAATAAAATAAATATTTAAAAAGCATCATAGTAAATACGAAGTATTATAGCCTTGAAAACTTCATTCTGTGATATCTTAATTCAAACAAATGATAAATGAATTAATAAATAAATATATAAATAAATAAATTTTAAAAAAAATTACACAAAGAAATAAATTAAGGTCTTTTTAAAAATTTGAAAAGACATAAGTGTATACAAAATCAAAATATCCTTCACCAGAGATACGCGGCTCTCTCTCTCTCTCTCTCTCTCGCCATTTGTATTTGTAGATTTATCTCTGTTTTGTAAGTTTTCCATTACAGAAGTTTGAAATCTGCATTGAATTTCAGCATCTTTATCCGTCCGGAATATCAGATTTACCTAATACCATGTGATGATCCACAAGGGTGGACCAGGGGTCTTGACTCACACTGAGATTCGGGAAAATGACGTTCTTGTTAAATTTCTATGTAAAATAAGTAATATATACAACAAAAATATCCATTGGCAGACTCCCTCTAGGAAAATGTATTCGGGGTGGACCCCTCCTCGACAAAATTACTGGATCCGCGCTGGAAAACAACAAAGTACGTACATTATCTTTAAATGCACCGCTTTACGTATTAGATCACATACATGCCACGTCTTTGATGTACCTTCATACTTGCCTTACCCTAGACACGTCACTGAAGGATGTCCATTTCACTTTGACACGTTTGTTAGTATGGTTTGCCATGGTATAGATTACCATTATAGATGAATGTAGGGCAGCGCTTCATTGGCATGCTTGGTTAAAATAAGTTCTGTTTATGTGGTATACCAACTCAAGTCGGTGAGTGCTCCTGTCTTTAGGCTTGTTCTTTCATTTTTATGATGAAAAATGAGAGGCGGCGAGCGATATACAAAATTAAAAAATAAAACCGGACTGGACCATTTTTTACCGAAAATTTGAAAAAAAAAATGAATATCAGAAAAATCGGAACGGCGATTCCGTCAAACAAGACATTAATTTGTTGTGACCTGAATAAAATCTTCAAAACAGTGAAGCAGTGATGGCTTTGTGTGCTGCGAAATGTTTGGAGAGGGGAGATACGATTATCAGAAGTTTCAATGTAAAGCTGATGGATAAATCCAAACCACAAGTCCAAAAATCATGAAACCATAGGACATACAAAATCAGTGAAAATGAAAAACAAATGGAAAATAACAAAATATGTCTACTTGAAGAGCATATGTGAACCCCTGTGATGGAGTGAGATCAGGTGCTTTAACAGCGTGGTCTTGATTTTCAGCGGAGTCTAAACTAAGCATGTTCTCCAACATACGTATGCACCTTCGTATCGTTAATAGTCTTTATTTACCATATTCCCCATCAATAACACTATCACGCATCACGAAGCCACCTGCTGCCACAAAATGACATCTTCCATCAATATTATACATCTCTTGTATGAGTCTGTAATGTACATTTATTGTACGTAGAATCCATCAGTCCTGGAGCAAATGTACCACAGCAGATGTACCCAGAAATAGTTCTCCATTCAAGTTTAAGAAACAACGATTTAAGATGTATTACAGTGAAAATAAGATATACTTTATTCAAAATATATTATAATTCAATCAAATAATGAATTTTCAAATCTTTTTCAAGGTTTTTGAAGCGTTAACAGAGGTGTAGTACTGCGGCGTGCGGAACACCGTGTGTAGAGAATGGTTATTCAGGTCGTTTCCATATATGTACCTGTTTATTCCTGTTGTACCTATGGTGGATTTTCTCATACAGTTACATCAGATCAGCTCTTCTACTCTGATACAGATACCTCGCAAAAAGGGGTTGCGACCTGCCAAATATCCTTTTCAGTCAGGAAAGGGGTGGGCTTGGGATTGAAGGCATAAACATGACCAAAATGACCAGAAGTTGAGTAGATTTACGATTATCTCATTCATACGTGTCTGTTATGTCGCGTAGAATATTGATAGATAATATTATATATATATCAGATAATATTCTCTCTCTCTTCTTTTTAGGAGTGTTCGTTCCGCCCTCTCTTTATACACTAGTAGGTGTGCAGCTAAAATTGTAACATAAACAAAAATAGGACAAAGGTCACAGTTAAAGTCACAATATCAGAAAATCTTTGAATGTCAGTTTTCATATTTTATACATAGACACAAGATGATGAGAGGAAGATACCTATACATTATGGGGTCCAACGGTCAAGGTCACAGTCATAATTTTCAACAGTTTGTTTCTTCATGCTAAAATAGCTTTTTCGACTTTGTTTCCACATCTTGTTCCTCTGTCAGAAAGATGCATGTTCTATAAAAGATTGTGTAAAGTACATTTTATTTGTGAGGCATAGTTATTTTTATTCATTATTTTTTTGTGATTATAAACCCCCAAACCCTTGTTTTTATGTATTTCTATGTATTTGTATTTACATGTTCATGTTGATAAATTTGACGGCAATATCATCGAGGTCGGAGAGGGAGAACCGCTATATTTAACACTGTGACCTACTTAGACCGGCTGCTCGCATAGAGCTGCCCGTAAATTGCCTTCTCATTGTGAGCAGCCGCATTGTACTGTATGTAGAGAGGAACCCGCATTTTCAGTAGTACTAGTGCTTGTACTTGTTCTTGTAATCGTTACTTTTAGAATTGTCGCTTTTGTCCCCGCTACTTTTCGTTGTTCATGTACATATGTGTTGATGGATTTTGTGCGTAGTGTAATGATAAATAGTGAACTTTATTCCTCGATTATTATTTGCTAGTCATGAAAATACAACATGCGATTTCTGTGAAGCAATACCCGTTGTTCGTCTGTGCAAGATGTGAAAAGTGAAATATAAAACCAGTAGCCGCTCGGAATGATATATAATGTAATAGATGTTACAATTGCCTATGCTGCCTGCTGAATATGTGTATCACATGATATGTTGGTGCCAAGTATATTATGAGAGGCAGATTCCTTCTCAGTTCGGGATACCATTGACCTCTAAGGTAAACTTTAAATAAATGATATTTCTTTACACTTTGAAATCTTATAAGGTCTTTTCAAACAAACATATGGGTATTCCCATATTTTTGAAAATATAACATAAAATATAAGAAGTTTCATGACAAAAATAAACGGGAATCGCAGGAAACGAAAGTCCTTTTCAAAACATTTCAATATTTTGGAATTTTTCAACAAAATGTTCCTATCCTGGACGAAGCTGATCTTCGAAGTTTACGCAATTCTGATTGATATAAACTCAATTTGATTATTTTATTTTCATATAATAAACTCTTTCCTCGTTTTCCGTCTCTTCCACCCAAGCAGCAATTTCTCAAAATTAAATTTATTAATAAAGGCTTCGATCTACTTAACATTTCTAATATTTTCCGTGATCATAGAGTCACATCTAAAATCCCCCAATATTTTGAGAATACACTTATTTGTTACCAGTACAAAAAGCCTATAAGAAATCTTATTTTAAATTATAATAAAGTTACATCTAACCCTGATGTTTCAGACTCTATCCCTTCGTCATGTACTTGTGAAAATTCTAAATATGTTTATAAACCGGCAGGTCATGTTATTACTGGTGACCTAAACTGTATTTCGGACAAGAAATTGCGCACCCTTTTTGGAAAAGGACCTATATATAGGTTACCGTCCAGGATAGATTTCAATAAATGCCCGTGACGTTATAGAAGATGCTTTAACTACATATTATAAACGTTGGTGTAAAAAAAGAACAGGTAAAGGTTCATGCTCTTAATGATTGGAAATTCGAGATTTTAAGAATTGTCGATATCCGTATTAAGAACTTTACGGAAAATCCTCATTTATTTCAACAGCCTAATACATTGACGACAAATTCTATTAAAAAGAAGATAGCTGACTTACATGCTAAATATGTCTTTGTTCCCGCTGATAAAGCAGGTAATAACATTATAGTTGTTTGAAAACTATATTATATTGAAGTACTTAAAACGAATTAAACTCCACTCATACATATGTGGAAAGCCCTACCTCAAAAGAGAGCACCTTGTACGATCACCTCATGACCATGTCCGACTTCAAAATTAAAACTGATAAATCTGATCTACCAACCATGTATTGGCTCCCTAAACTACATAAAAGTCCATATAAATCACGTTTCATATCTAATTCTAGCCACTGCTCTACTACGGTACTATCGAAACATATTACGTCTGCTCTAACTGCTATAAAAGATCATATTATCAAATATTGTGATGTGGCATTTCATAATAGTAACATCAATTACTTTTGGTCGATTAAAAATTCTCATGAAGTTATAGACAAACTTCTTTCGCTAAATGTCAAAGCGACTCAAATTTCTACATTTGATTTTTCTACACTTTATACATCTCTGCCTCATGATTTGATTAAAAGCAAGTTGCTGTCTCTTATACAATGGTGTTTTCACAGAGAATCTAAAACGTACTTATGTACTTCCAATAACTCTGGATTCTTTTCCAACAAATAATATACTTCATATAAATATTGGACTTGCAAGGAATTATGTAAAGCACTAGATTTTCCCATGAATAATATTTTTGTGCAATTTGATGGCAAGATATATCAACAAATAGTTGGGATTCCTATTGGTACTAACTGCGCGCCTCTGATAGCAGATTTATTTCTTTATTGTTATGAGAGGGATTTTATGGTTTCTATTCAAAAATCAAAACGTTTTGACCTCATTGACAACTTTAATAATACTTGCAGATATCTGGATGACATTTTGGTTATCGACAACCCTGAATTCGAACAATTTATATCAGAAATATATCCACCAGAGCTCACATTGAATAAAGCTAATACTTGAGATAAATCTACACCTTTCTTAGATTTAAACATCAAAATCATCAACAACTTAATATATAATAATATTTATGATAAACGTGAGGATTTTGGATTTCCTATTGTAAATTTCCCTTACTTGGATGGCGATGTCCCTCGACTCCCATCATATGGTATCTATATATCTCAATTAGTTCGATTTGTCAGAGGCTGCACCGATGTTTTGGACTTTCATAAACGAAATTTACAAATTACTACTAAACTTTTAACTCAGGGTTACAGATATCACTAGCTAAGAAAAACATTCGGCAAATTCTTCAGATCTTATTCAGAACTTCTATCTAAATTTGGAAATATTTCTTTTCAACAGTATGTATCCAATGGAATTTCCCATCCTAATTTTTACGGTGATCTCGTATATAAACTAAGGAAAGTAAAAGGCTCCGATAACGTTATTTTATCATGTAATAAAATTGTCAAACGTCTCCTAAATAGACAATATGATATTGAGATCATCAAAAAGACTATAGGTCGCTTTCAGATTGGCAGAGCACGGTTTATCATGTTGATGTCGCATATATTTTTATACCATTATGTTTTTTACAATACCTTACGTGTTTATATTTTTATGACCTCTCAATATGCGATACCTGTTGACTCTTGTTCTTTACATGGAGGATTATTTATAAATTTTTAAATGTACGTCTTTTGATTGTTCTGCTGTTACGGTGAGTGGGAAGGGGGCCCGTAAACCGGTTAACCACAGCATTTGTTTGGCTTTTGTCAAATTAAATGACCGTCCTAAGTCGGTATCGTAATTGCACTACAATCAAATATTTTTGTAATGTGTTAAATGTTCTATTATATTATTTATGTTCATGTATTGTATAGCTCCATGGTGACTTCTGCCACATAACTGAGCCGGTAACTCCTCTTTTTTCTATGAATTGCTTAAAAAATTTTCAATTTTGGACATACTACAGTGACCATAGACAGATTTTTCTTGATTGTATTGAATAAATATTTACAACTTGAAACATAAGCAGGTATATATGTGTGTTTTAGTGATGCTAATGCATTTAAATTACATTAAAATAAAAGCATCCATTTATTGATTTACACAACAAATAATCTCTGACTGGGACTGTTCATGACTTTGTCAGATTAGTTCTTGTGTCATTTCAAAAGTTATACACATATCAATAAAAGCTAGAAAGAACATTAGGACAATCTATTATATTTACTTCTATCATCGTGAAACCATAGATGTACATGTACTGTTTTTAAATTGTTCCTTCCTTTTTATGCTTCCCGAAAACTTCCGGGGGAGCATATAGTCGATGTCGTGTCAGTGTGTATGTCCGTCCATCCGAGCTCATATCTCCTATACCTTTCCTCAGAATTTGATCATACTCCACTAAAATATTACTTAAGTTAAGGGCTTTGGGACAAACGTCACTCAAGGTCATTTCTGAAAGTCAAGGTCGCTTATTAACTATGACTTAAAATACCATGAAATACGTATATCTCTTTCACCTTTCATAAGAATTTGATCATACTTCACCAAAATATTTAGCTTAAGGGCTTTTGGACAAAGGTCACTCAAAGTCATTTCTGAAAGTTCAAGGTCACTTATTAACCATGATTTTAAGTAAAATGCAGTACTTATATCTCCTATACCTTCCATCAGAATTTGATCATACTTCACCGAAATGTTCTTTAAGTTAAGGATTTTGGACAACGGTCACTCAAGGTCATTTCTGAAAGGGTAAGGTCACTTATTAACTATGACTCAAAGTATATGATCATACTTCACCGAAAATGTTATTTTGGTAAAGAGCTTTTGGACAAAGGTCCCTCTAGGTCATTTCTGAAAGGTCCTAATCAAGGTGAAATTTACTATTTTTAGTTTAAGATACTGTGATCACTTGTTGTTCGACTGTTGGCGCAATTGGCTATCCATATGATACATTGAGATTTGAAATCGTCATCAATTAATACAATGATTTTCTAAATACTGAGTCATTTATTTCCTTCATTATTGCTGTGCTGCTAGGAGCAACCATCGGTTTTACTGATTTTTTGTATATGAATTGAGTCAAATTCCCACATCATAACTGCCATTCGAGGAGCATACATCGGTTTTACTGATAGTCTTGTTACATCATGAACATTGGAAAAACGACAAACACAGACCACAAAAGTGCAAAAGATCGGTTTACTTATAATGCACAAATAGGTGTATAGTGTCAGTCTTGACCATGGCAGCCCAGACATGCTTCAGGTCGCAAACTGACCAAAAATTTCTGACTGAGAGATAGGTTTGAAATACATGCATACGTATATTTTATGATGGAGGATTAACGCAATGATATGAAATGTTTGATTTGTACAAATTATTCATAACTGAATTATTGCTGTGTATGGTTCATATCTTTATAGAACTCTAGCCGTATTTTGTAACCATTATTATCTGTATCCTCTTCCTCGATAATTGTGCATTGTTGGGAAGAGTGAATCATTTTGATAGAGGCAGCATCAATATCCGTGTACCCAAATGTGACATGGACTTTGTTTTCCTTACTTAGGAGACTTGACACGAATTTTCCCCAGATACCAGCAGACATGTTAACTTGAAATAAAGTTAGCTTCTCCAAAAGCATCATGTCTGATAGGTTATGTACCACAGACGTACGGACTTTAACCGAGACATTTTGGTCAGGGCTTCTACAACAGTAACATCACAAGTTTTATAACTACCCCCATACACTATGCATTTTAACTCTTCGAGTTTAGGTAACACGGCGGCCAGCATCTCATTGTCCTGTTGGTCACACATCACTATGTATAACGCTGTGAGAGATGTAGAATGCTGAGGAAGGCACTGGATAATGCTGGATATGTTTGATACGCGACGCAGGTACAGTGATACAACTGTGTTACTGGTATTGACTATCGACTCCGTCGCCAGTTTGAGCCCTGTATCACTGTTACTATACTCAAGACAAACATCTGAAACATGAAAGGTGGTTGGTATAGTGATGCCTAACACGGTTTTAGCAAGTAACATCTCATTGTACCACTCACTCTGTGTTTGGTAGAGCGACCAGACCTTGTCTATATATTCCACATTCAATGTCTCACGCCAAATTATAATCTTTTCATCTCTTTCTGCCATGCTGCCTACTTGCTGAGAAAGCTCGCACAAAAATGAGCAATCCAGCCAAGCGAGGAACATGACAACATTAGAAAATTCCATGCACTTATCAGAGGAGTTTAACTGATTAGCAAATGTTTGGATGAGATTTGGGATCCGGGAAATGTGCATTGCCGCCATAAGTTCCTGTATCAATTTGTGGAAGAAACTGATACTGACTTTCCGGGTATTATAGAATCCCGGTGCCGGACATTGACTTCCGAAACCCACCTTTAGGGCTAATTCAATGGTAGATCTCCCCATATTTCTTTCTAAGCTACCTTTCTCAAACACTAAGTGTGTTTGATTTGACATTAGATCATCGTATGCTAATTTACAAAATGGGTTTAGTATATTTTGAAAGTCAACGATTTTAGGAAACTTTTCAGACAGTACCGAGGGCATGGTGTTTACTGTAGGTTTCAGATCAGCCTGTTCATCACAATGTTTTCTGAGGTAATCTTTAACTTCATTGTTGTTTTTTTCGGCACGTTCAATGAGCATGTTTAGAATCTCAAATAAGAAGTAAGTCCATGATTTGTCGACAATATCTTCACGTCCTGTTTCGAGGTCTCTTGTTTCCTCTTCACACCAAGCAATGCAAAAAGCTGTCGATATCAGTGGTAACTGAATCAATTCTTCCAGGTCAAAATCTTCAGATCTTTTTACACAGTAATTTATTAGTCTATTTGCCAATGATTCATCATCGGTGCCGTATAGATTTTTTACAGTACACTCTATCAATTCATGAATGGACTCTGGTTCGATCCCTAAAATTTCTATCACTTTATCCTGTGCTGTATAGTCTATCTGCAGCTTTTCCAGTTTCCATGGTCTTAATGACGTGAAAAGCACACAGTTCACCAAGCCATAGGTGTCCCGGAAGTCATCAGAATTAGAGGTCCACTCATCTAAACCATCCAAGACAACTAGACAGCGTATATCATTATTGCAGAGTACATATCTGATCGACTCCATCAGGCGAGGGTCGCCATTTGACACACTGTCGCATATCATATCCATCACTCTGGTCCTATTTACTTTGACATACCGCATCGCAATATGAAATATAAATTTGAACTGAGAGAGAACTTTTTCCATATCACTTTGTTTTCCTTGTTTCATCTTACACCATTCTTCTAAAAGTTTAAAGCTAAAGACTGTCTTGCCTCTCCCAGCTTCTCCTTTCATGAATATCCTTTTTACTGGTTTGTCTTCGTTAAAGAAGATATCAGCTGTTGTCTCAATAGTTTGTCTTTCGATATGCTTTTCCTTCTTTTCGCAGTATTTTGATTTTATATCTTGCACTACAACCACCGGAGAAAAAAAAACTGACTAAGAGGCAAGGTTTTACCACCTAGTGGTATTACTGGAATATATTCTGTTGCATTCTGGTAAACTTCTACAAGTTTATTCTCTAAATGTTTAGTATCTAAAAAAAAGCAATATTGCATTGTGTGACATGAGGCTATAGATTAACATTTTTATAATGTACAATATAAAAATTTCTTCACATGATACTCGATTGACATCAGGCTGACATTGATAAACCAGATTTGTATTTTGACAAATCAAAAACCCTCTAAAACAATCAGTTTCTATGTCCTTTTGCATAATTCATGCTAGATGATACTTTAGTGGCTCAGCAATCTATCCAAGGAATTTCTTTCTGATAATATATAACAGATTTAATAATTTCTTGAAGCTGTTGCAGGACTTTTGAGGCGGGTGTTGCATGCAAGCAGGGGACGCTTACTCCTCCCGGGCACCTGGTTTCACCTCGATTTTATTGGGGTTCGCATTTGTCTGGATATGACACTATAAACGATATTGTCCTTTTATTCCATGGAGTATGAGAGATCCTTTACCTTTCGGAACTTCATTTTTTACTTGACCCGAAACTTAATTGAAATAAAGCTGGTCTAAAACACCAGTCTCTGTTTCCGTTTTCATTATCCATGCTAGATGGGACTTCAATGGCTACGCGTGCTGACCGTGTAAAAAAATATCGCCATTTTCTCTTGCACATTAGATTTGACCTAATTGGCTACTGCTCGACATCTTAACACTGTACCTAACTATTTATAGAATCTCAGTGTCGTCTAATAACGGACATACTGCCTTTTTTCCCTACTGTAATGTTTTGATCAAAATATCGAGGAATAGGGGGAAATCTATTCTTGATGACACTCAATGATGATCCTGTATCAAAAGGTGAATGTAACAATTTGACCTGACACCAGTTCCTATTTCATTCTAGTTTTTCAATTTAATGAAAACAAATAAGCAGAGGCACAAAGGAAATTACATATACATTACAGGTTTAGAGTTGTTTTTTAACGTACCTAGTTCAATGTCGGGATCGCCTTCTTCTATACCTCTGTAGAAATCTGTAAAGTATAACTATTTTTTTTATAATAGTTTCAGTGTCACATTTATTTTTCATTTTATTTCACTCAAAAACTAAAAAGACATTTTATTATTTTATCTTCTTATTCATATTCAGGCTTCATTGCAGCTGTTAAGATAAATGCAAGCATAGGGCCTAAATAGTTTCTCTATAAAAGACTTGATTTATTTTCTGTTTTGCTATCATTTTATGAAATGCTAAGGAAAGATGTCTAAGGAGTATATGTATATATAACACAGATGATGCTATAATGATCTTTGTTCCATTCGGACAAAATGCAGGCTGTATAATTCAAACCCACCTATGATGACTCTCATTGCAATTGACCCTCCGACGTCGGTGCCATAACAGCAATACAATCGACCGTCCCCAATAGTTGCCATAACAACAGTACAATTGAATATTTCTCTGATGTGCTTACTGTATTTTCCATGGAGACTTTTTTCATACAATTTCTCTAATGTATGTTTAACGGGCAAGATTTTACAATGGCTGCTATTGTCTGTTGTGTACTAATGCATGGCTATATATTAATATATATATAGGCGGATAAATGACTATAAAGCATACAAATCATTTTCTTATAAGTCAAATTCTGTATTACTCACGTCCCTTCCATCTTTTTCTTCTATACCAGCACACAGCTGCAATGATAAACACTGCTACTCCCACCATTCCTGCTACGATTCCCAGTATTGTGGATAAATCATTCTTGTTTTCTTCCCTAAACATTACAATGAGCAAAATGATATCAATATTTAATATATTTTGTTCAAGTAAGTGCAGTTTTTTTCTTTTTGCCCTTGGGGAAAGATAAATAATAAAGCAAATGTAAAAAAATCATATTGCATGCTGTTAAGATGTCGTGGTTATTGAGTTTTTATGGTCATATACATTTTTGCAAAATTATCTGAATTTTATGCAAGTCTTTGAGGCAAATTTACAACAAAAATATTTACAATCGAAAATGCACTTAACTAGAATGTTTTGAATGTATTATCCACGGAAGGAATGTGTTTCACTGCTATTCTCAACGGAATGTTATCCTCATATTTTCAAAATGGTCACCTTGACTTTTATTGAATGACGATTTGGGAACAAGGATATAACATGCTTTAATGCCATTAATTTCACCTCAGAAATTTGAAAATCAGGTTTAACAGGAGTGAAGATCATTATTATTCTCTGCATTACTTATAACAATGGTGTATTAACCCCACAATGCTACAATGGTTTTTAAGACTTAAGGACCATATTCTTAGGGTAACCCTAACCTATGTGATGATCATGAAGACTACGGATTGAGCTGATAGTTCGCAGTTATGACGCAAAATTATCATATTGTGTTTGTAAATAAAACCAATCAACTGTGTGTATGTGTTATATATTCGCCCCGAAAAACTCTGAAAAGCACTGAAGACTCTGAAAAACTCTGACGCCGCTAAAAACTCTGCAAAACTCTAAAAACACTGACACCTACTGCGATTCCCTCCGGCCGTGCGATCGCGGTCCCATATAAGCCCTTAAAATGGTTCGCTGTTATCTATATATGACCTTTAATTTGTATTAAATGTGATGAATTTATAAGCGGGGAATTTAAAAAAAATTTTATTTTTTACCATTTTTCAAGGACTTATTTTAACGATTTTTAAAGATAAAATTACTATGATATTATTCCTATTCTGACTTACGTTTGTAAGATGATCTTTACATTTGCAGTTTAAAAAATCACATGAATTACGTACTTAGCAAAAACAATTTTATAGACACAGGACTTTCCAGGGCGATGTCACTTGTTTTATTGATCGATTTAAAGAAAGAAAGAAGAATGAAACAAACAAACCAACGAACGAACAAACAAATAATCTACAGCAGTAGCATGTTGCTTAACATCGCTGTTTCTTAGAGGTGCATTAAGGGATGGGAAAATAAGTACAATATATAGAACAAGACAAATGTATGTGTTTATTTAATTTTTTAGTTATAATAAAAGCATTTTTCCGTACATTTCGGCCAGCGGCCTTCGTTCGTGGACTTCATTTATTTATTTATCTTCTTATTTATTTATTATTTCTCTATTTATACAATTATAAATTTATTTATTTATTGAGGTATCTATGTTCTATATTTATTATAATCACTAGGCCGGTGTCACTGCTGGTGGACTGATAGTTCCCGAGGGCATCATATGTCTAGTTTTCTGTGCTTTTGTACTGACAAGAAATAAATACTTCAAGTTTTCAGTCATCAAATTAAGTAAATCACTCTAAAACTAAGGAGTATCTCCCTCATGTATTGCTCTGTCCTTAGATGGATCCTTTGGTTCACCTTTCAGTCATTTTTGCTTCAACACTGCTCTTCAAATATTTATATATTTTGAGAATTCCAAACATTTGGCCACGAGCATCACTGAATGAAGAGACATAAGTTGTCGACATATGCATATGGTGCACTAAATTAATAGGTATATATGTTCTATATTTATTATTACAATACGAACATTCAACTTTTCCGTACGAAAATGATAGATCAAAATAAATTTAATAAAAATAATAAGATTTTAAAAAATCGCTGGACGAAGGTTACGGAAAGTGCAGAGTTTTAATTGTAAATAGATAAATAAATACAGGAAAAAAGAAATAATTATTTCTATATATCCCTTTATCCCTACCAATCATTTAATAACACGTATTGATTAATGTCAATTTTACATTTTTTGCAATCTTTGTAGAGACCTAAGGCCAATCCCCACTCCCTTTCATGATTAATGTTAATAAATTAATATTGCATTCGTTATAAATTAGCGGCCATTCATCGATAAAACGCTGTAAAGCTGCTTTAATTTAACCCCACCCCCCACCCCACTTTTGTTTAAACAGTGTCCAACCTGAGCGAACGGGCATGGCTTGCGTGTGCGTATTTCCTTCTAGCTACAGGTTGTAATGCAGCTTCTTATTTAATCCGTATGTAAAGTAATGGAACAGAATAGCACTTTATATCATAGCTTTACAAATCTCATATTTCGCATGTATTCCATAATATTGCTATTATCAGAGGAAATGCGGAAGAAATAAAACTTAAATAATTATGTAGTTTAGTTTATGATAAAAGAATAAATAAGTGATCGTGTGTAAAACAAATTGTTTCACTTTTGAAGAGTGAAAATCAGTTTTTATCCTAAACTTTATAAGTCACTGTTAAAATGACACTTTCATTTTGCCAATAACACAAAATTGACATTGAAATGTATCAACTGGATACGTTTGAACGTGTTACTAAATATATTCTGTCCCTCATACATACGGAGGTACTGTTACATGTAATTACGATTTCCAATTTACAGCATGATAGGTAACAAACTATATGAAATTACGGGCGATATTTACCGGGTCAAACAACCGGATGTTTATTACGTAATAGAGATTGATGACATGTAGAAGAACAAAGGTAAAAAACAAAGACATGTCGCATTAAAATAAAGCAATTTCACAGATTCCATGGGTTTGCCGTTACTTTCTGATGAAAATGTTCTGGTATATATATATATATATATATATATATATATATATATATATATATATATATATATATATATATATATAGTCCGACCTGTGATAACTTACACTTTTATATAAAGGACACTAGTACATAACGGACGATTTGAAATCCCCCCCCCCCCAACGTTTTTTATGCAGTAAATGTATTCTACAAATCGGACAACTCCCTTCTGCGGACAACGGACACCCTTCTGCATACCCTGCGTGTGAAAAATATTCTATATAGCGGACAATTATAATTTGGTTACGCCACTTAAACAACGATCGTTGAGGTATGGTCAATCAACGCGTGCGTGAACAGACGTATGTTTGCAGTGATTAAAATTCAATACATCTTGTTGAGTTGTTTGTGTTATTATCGTATTTACTTGAATATAAAACGCACTTTTTTCGCCAATTTGACCCCTCATTTTCTCACTGCGTATTATACATAGGGTTAACAATTTGGAACTTTTTTTCTACGATTTTAAGCTTTAGTGTCGGATTTAGCGGGGTGCGTGTGTCCGTTAAAGTATCTAAAGCCGTCCACCAAACCCACGAGGCGTGAGATATATATATTGTTTGTATACTGTCTGCTTCCCGTAGTAAATGCCCAAAGCAATAACAGGAGTAATGTCTACAGTGTGGCATTTAATGAACTATTTAGCAATGGTTTCTGATTAGCAGATTGTACGGGTGATTTATCCTTAATTGGTTAATCACCCGTTACGCAACAGGTGAAACTACTTGACCGTAACGGCACGAGCGTCGACAGTTTAGATAACACTCATTCATTCATTCTTTATATAATTTGTCTTCACAAACATTTGCGATCCCCGCGTAAAGTTCACGTAGTATAGAAGACACGCACGTTCATTCTAACCAAAGAGAGAAAAAAATGAAGCGATCGTTTGGGACGAGGGTACTAGTTAAGACATTTGAAGTCTATGCCAGTTTGATTGTAAATGAAATGAAAGAGAGGAAAGCGCTGATATCACACGATGAATAAAGGCCGGTCCTGTGCCGGTTTTGATAATGGTTCCAGGAATTTTTTAACAGACGTCAGAACACGCATGCATAGTATATATATATATATATATATATATATATATATATATATATATATATATATATATATATATATATATATATATATATATATATCAAAAAGTATTTGACCGAGAGCTTTCAAATTTGTAGGAGTGTTAATTTGTTTCCAATAGTTAAATGTTATGAGAAAAGGTTGGCGCATTATATCTCATAAATTTATCAGACATTATACTTTCTTCCTGCATGAAAACACAAAATAAGAAACTTATTCTATATATGTGCACTTTCAACGCCAAATATCATACTGGAAACTTCCATTGCCTATTTATAAACTGCGTCATTAAATCATTCCGGAGGGAAGTTATAAATTGAAAGAAACAGCCGGTGACCTATGACAACGTAACGTTTATCCAAAATGACATACTTTCGTCAAATGTCAAGCACTTTAGCGCAAAATACGATTTTAATGACGTCACGCAAGGTTGGAAATGTCGAACATTTCATTATGACGTCATTAGTATAACAATCAAAAGTCTGCCAAACGTCGCTTTCTATGTTAAAAAGTGGGTCAAATATGGGGCGTTATGACGTCACCGATCAATGTATTTTATACAGAAATAAAATACATACGTCTTGGATTTGACTTTTTTCAATTATCGCTCGTGTTTGTCGTCATGTCCGATAGACGGCGCGCTGTGTTACGCCGCCATAACAACAGTGACGCACCTGCTATTTATAAACAACTAGTTCGAGAGGCGGACAATACAAACTTAAAACAAAAAACTTTTCATAACTCTGATAAATGTGTACGAAGGTACATTATGTTCTTATTGAATATGAATGATATGAATTCTGTGATCACTATGAAAAGGACTATTATTCCATGTATCTTCCCTAATTTGTAAATTCAAGCGATTGGAGCGATGACATGCGAGACTGGCCCGATGTACAATATGGCGATATATATAACTATTTAGTTTCGAGTAGGGCTTGTGACGGCAATGAAATGAAAGTTATAATTATTTCAAGAGTGGATCCACTGGCAGAACATTACACTATCGAATTGATGACAATTTCTTAATTATGAAATCAGACGTCCGCCCATCACAAAGGGTTAAAAATCACTATCCCTGGATCTTGTGCAACATAAATGGTACAATTCATGACGGAGGATGTTCGTTCATGGCTGGGAATATTAAAACGTATAGTCATGTTGGGGCTATGCTATGGAAAATAGAGTATGCTGTAAAGAGGAGCTTCACAGGCAAAAGTCGTACAGATATTCAGGCTCAGTGGAACAAGAGCACAACTAAAAATATAGAGCCCGGACCCGTAGCAGGCATGGATTTTTCAAAACCGAAATATGCCAAATTTGACGACATCGAACACAATGCAGCGGAAAATGTAGGGAAATCGACATTCCAATCATTTCTGAGTCACTCTGATTTACGTTCTTTTATCGATAGCTCTCCCCTGAAGCCATTATTCCTCTTACAGAACTCAATTATAAATAAATCTGCAAGTGCCCAAATCAACTACACATTCTTTCATGACAGCACACCCCACTCTGACCATACAGGTGACCTATCATGGGTGAAGTGTGAGAAATTCTACAGTCGTTTTGTACAACTTACGCCAACCCAAATTTCTAATTTATTTAAGATCACTGTTAATCAAGCTCGATGTGATCTATGGCACGACAGTCGAAAACTCAGGATTACCGGAAGCACATCTCATAAGATACCAATTAGGGATACCACAAATCCTGATAATTTCATTCGTGAGCACCTTTACCCCACGTTTAGAGGCAACATATTCACTAAGTATGGACAGGATGGTGAAATAAAAGCCAAACAGCAACTCCGACAAGACGGCGACATTATTTCAGATGTTGGCACCATTGTATCAAGTAATCAACCGTGGCTCAGTGTTTCACCGGATGGAATTATACGAACTTCAACGGGCGACCAGTTGTTAGAAATCAAGTGTCCCTTTCTCAAAGACGAGTCTTTAGACAGTCTTATTAATTCTCGTAAATACGATGTTATCAGAGAATCTGAAAATCATGTTTTGAAACACAATGGTTCCAGAGGCTATTATCTCCAAGTACAGCTTACTATGCATGTTACAGGATTGTCTCACTGTAAATTTGTTGTATGGTCAGATGATAAATATGTGAGTGTCTCAGTACCATACAATCCTGACTTTTGTGAAAGGTCAGTTTCTAGGCTCAAATACTTCTATTTCTCCAAATTTTTGCCTAGGCTTGTTGATGACTTTGAGTCTGGAAGACTGAGGCTTAGTGCACAATATGTTAAAATGTCTCAGTAGATCTGCTTTTGTGATCTTGCATATGTGTAAATATAGACATTAATTATGCATATCTTCAATTAATGTTTTAGTCAACTTTTTTTGCGCGCGCGCTACTGTAATGCTTTGATCTATGAGAAATGGTTTAACCTTCGGAACTTCTTATTTACCTGACCCGAAACTTAATTGCGATAACGTTAGGCTAAACCACCAGTCTCTATTTCCTTTTTCATGCTAGATGGAACTTCAATGGCTTGCCGTGCTGACCGTGTAAATAAATATCACCATTTTGCCTTGCACATTAGATTTGACATAATGGGCGCGATATCTTAGCATTATACCTAATTATTTATAGAATCTACATTTCGTCTCATAACGGATATATCCTTTTTGTGCTACTGTAATGCTTTGATCAAAATATGGCGGAATGGGTGAAATCTATCCTTGATGCCACTCAATGGTGGTCCCTTATCAAAAAGTGAATGTAACAATTTGACCTGACACGATTTACTTACAGATGGGTGCAGTCCTAACATAACATTCACGTTTACGCGAAAAGCAGTCACGAGGACTGATTTAGCACACGTGCTAGGACTGCTCGACCGGACGCGCGTGCGCTCCTTGCGTTAACGCGGGAGGAAATTCGCGTTAACGCGATTTATTCCCGCGTGCGCTCACTCCAGTCGCGCGTTCACATGATTACATTTGTAATTCTCTTTATAGTGGTACGGATGGAGAAAATAAAAGGAATCTAATTAAATTACCGCAAATGTCGCCATATATACGTGCATTAAATGTGATGTTAAAATGACACCCCGCATTAAGGGTTTCATATGTAATATAATAATGGAAATCATCGCGTAGACATGCACTCAGGTATTTATGAAAAACTTCGTCAGTTTGTACTATAAAGACTCTAGGAAAATTACATTCTAACTGTATTTTATTTGTTTATTTTTAATTAATAAAATTATGTATCTATTTCTTATTTGTTTATTTATTTATAATTTTCTTATGTATTTTTTCTTATTTATGTATTTACAATTTTTTTTTTTTTTTAATTTAGCTATTTTTCATAATATATGGATACCATGATTATCATCGTTATTATTCTTTTCATTAATTTAATTATTATTATTATTATTATTATTATTATTATTATTATTACCCTAAAATAAGAATAAATTTCATTATATTCAATGTTCGGAAAATGTATTCAATATTTTTTAAATTCACCCCTTTACTCGTACGCGTTTTATTTAATTCTAAATAATTATCTACATGCACACAGTAATATGTTTTTATATTTAAATATACAATGTATATATCGATTCTCCTTTAAATCTTTCTCTATATAAGTTGTAAGCAAGCGAACGTGGCTGTCAGACACGTTCACGCGGCAGCCAAGCGCGTTAACGCAGTCTCAAAATTTAGTTCACGAGGAAATCTGCGTTAACGCAAACGCGTGTGCTCAGCAGTCCTGAGCGCACGAGGAAAAGCATACTTTACGTTAACGCGACGTTAACATAATGTTATGTTAGGACTGCACCTCACTGTAAGTATTTCATTATAGTACAAATAAGCAGAGGCACAGGGGGAAATTACTTTGAGTATTGAGTATATTACATAAACATTGGAAATTAAGATTTATTTTTTTAAACCTACCTAGATCAATGTCGGGATCGCCTTCTTCTACGCCTCTATAGAAATCTGTAAAGGATAACTATGTGTTTTATAATAAGTTTGCTTCTTATCACTAAAAAAACTAAAAAGACATTTTATTATTTTTTATTCATATATTGTATAGCTCCATGGCGACTTCTGCCTCATAACTGAGCCAGTAACTCCTCTTTTTTCCTTCTTATTCATATTCAAGCTTCACAGCGGCAAAGGGCCTAAAAACCTCTCTGTAAAAGACATTTGATTTATTTTCTGTTTTGCTATCATTTTATTGAAAATGCTAATGAAGGATGTCTAGGGAGTAGATATATAACACAGAGATGATGCAGTAATGATTCGTGTTTTATGGGGACAAAAAGCAACAATTTAAACCCACCTATGATGACTCTCATTGCAATTGACCCTCCGAAGTCGGTGCCATAACAGCAATACAATCGACCGTCCCCAATAGTTGCCATAACAACAGTACAATTGAATATTTCTCTGATGTGCTTACTGTATTTTCCATGGAGACTTTTTTTCTTACAACTTCTCTAATGTATGTTTAATAGACAAGTTACATCTTTTACGACGGCTGTTATTGTCTGTTATGTACTAATGCATGGCTATATATAAATATATATAGACAGATAAATGAGTATAAAGCATACAAATCATTTTCTTGTACGTCAAATTCTGTATTACTCACGTCCCATCCATCTTTTTCCTCTATACCAGCACACAGCTACAATGATAAACACTGCTACTCCCACCATTCCTACCACGATTCCCAGTATTATGGAATAATCATTCTTGTTCTCTTCCCCAAACATTACAATGAGAAATAATATTGATATTTAATATATTTTGTTTTAGTAAGTGCATTTTTTTTTTCTTTTTGGGCTTGGGAAAAGTTAAATACAGCAAATGCCAACTTTAAAAATTTTCATATCGCGTGGTGTTAAGATGTCGTTTTATGATCATATACAATTTTTTCAAAATATTCTGAATTTTATGCAATTCGTTGGGGCAAATTTTCAACAAAAATATTTACAGTCTAAAACGCACTAGATTGTTTCGAATGTATTATCCTGGGAAGCAATGTGTTTCAATGCTATTCTCCACGGAATGTATTATCCTGGGAAGCAATGTGTTTCACTGCTATCCTCAACGGAATGTTTTCCTATATTTTCAAAATGGTCACCTTGACTTTTATTGAATGACGAGCAAGGATATAACATGCTTTCACCTTGACTTTATTGAATGACGATTTGGAAACAAGGGTATAACATTCTTTAATGCCATTAATTTTACCTCCAAAATTTAACATGCTTTCACCTCAGAAATTGGAAAACCAGGTATAATCTGGAGTGGAGATCATTATTATTCGCCGCATAATTTATAATGTGTATTAACCCCACAATGTTACGATGGTTTTTAAGACTTAAGGACCATATTCTTAGGGTAACCCTAATCTATGGGATTATCATAAAGACTACGTGTTGAGCTGATAGTTCACAGTTATGACGCAAAACTCTCATTTTGCATTTGTAAATAAAACCAATCAACTGTGTATATGTGTAATATATTCGCTCTTACAATGTCCGATATAAAATACGGAGCAATTCAATGTTACAGAAAACCAGTATAGAACTTTACACATTGCGTTTTTGCATCTTGGGTTATACATTTGGCCAAGGTCAAGAAACATTCTTGAGATAACGCCTGTACTGTTTATCATTTATCTGTGAGGTAAGAATGAAACTGCTACAATTACAGCAAATGTTTTATGTACTAGAAACAAGAAGTGACAGATTCATAATGACCTCGACCTTAGAGATCTTGCCATGGGTCGAGCTCAACGCTCTCCATTATATTTTCAGTAACAACTGTTCAGAGTGTTAATCAGTGCAAACAAGTATTTTATAGACCAAGCCAACAAGTAGAGAGAGAGAGAAACAGACGTTATGCCTCATATAGAAATATTTTAACTAAATGTGAATATATCAGCAGTTTATACCTATTATGTGATATTTCAGGAGTTAGAGGGGTGTCTGCTATAAGGATGTCGTAGACCTTGTCACCGGTAGAATTCTTTGTGCATAATGGTGGAGGCATATGGGATCTAAAAGTAAAAGATATCATTGATTTATAATAAAGGTTTTGTCTCACGTGATAATTATTTTTACCAGTATTACATGTACTAAGCGTTCTATATTCCTAAAGAAAATAAGACAACAATGGTAATTCCTTATTACTGTTGACGCTTCACAGATCGATGAGATCTCTGTGTAACTATGACATTGGCTTTGGAGATGGAGAAAGCTTGAAGGATTTCTGACACAAGAGCTGCATGTAAAGTACATACATTTGTAGATTTGATTGGTCCAGTACTCAGGATCAGTCTTCTTGGGACATCCCGGTTCACTACAGGGATTGAAAACACCACCAATTCTAGTTCTCCCGCTCTCTGTATGGAATGCTCATGGACAACCACCTGAATTATAATTAGAAATAAGATAATTGTACATTGTATAATGAATATATGAAGTCTTCATATTGTTAAAAGTAATATAAAGACGATAAATGTAAATTATATTAAAGAAGCACATAACGTAAAAGGAAGGCAAAAAAGATAAAAATAAAAAATAATAATAATAAATAAATAAATAAAAGTCAATATGAATAAAAATTGATATCAAATAAAAAGAGGGAAAGTCTCAGATAGGGTGAAAATTATACACTGACTAAAAGGTCTTGTGCAATTCCTTTCATTTCCCAGACATCATCCACTACAGCTCTTAGTCCGGGATTCTACACAGCAGGGATAATCATACTGGTGTTTATGTTTTATGGCTTCTCAACTTAAATGGATCACATCTTTATGCATAATTGAAATATTTATTAAAAACGTACCCCGACGTGAAGGGTTGATATCAAAAGGCATCATGCATGTTTCCATCAAGTTACCATGGTCATCTTGTTTACAGTGATAAACTTCCTTCGGTGTGCATTCAAATTCTTGTTCCCTGGCTTGCCAAGTTGTCTTGGTAAACGGACATTCTTTCACAGTTATACGAACAGCACAAGTCAAATGTAGGACAATAGCAAAGTAAAACATCAACTGCATCATTGCAAATCTGCAAACAAATTCAAAAACCTCAAATTATTTATCATTTTCTGTCCCTTCATCTGCAATTATAACTAGATAGGAACCAGAAACACAAATCGGTCTTTGTCACTTTATATATATGACAAAAGTCAAATCAGTTTATATGTATCAAATGAAAATATCCTCCATAAAATGCCATAGCATAACTTTGAGAAACAAAGCCTTTTTAGGACCAAGCCTCATAGTATTTCTACATCATTCTAGAGATAAAGTAGTTGTGTAGATTTTTGTTCGACGTTGCCGATCTGCAGATCCCTCAATTTGTAATAAATATAGAACATATATACCTATGGATTTAGTGCACCATATGCGCATTTCGATAACTTATGTCTATTCAGTGATGCTCGTGGCCAAATTATTGGAATTCTCAAAATATATAAATATTTGAAGAGCAGTGTAGAAACCAAAATGACCGAAAAGTGAACCAAAGAATCTATCTAAGGACAGAGCTATGCATGAGGGAGTTACTCCTTAGTTTTAGAGTGATTTACTGAATTTCATGACTGAAAATTTTAAGTATATATTTCATGTCAGTTCAAAAGCACTGACAACGTATGATGCCCTCATGCACTATCAGTCCACCAGCAGTGACACCGGCCTAGAAGTTATAATAAATATAGAACATATATACCCATAAATTTAGTGCACCATACGCGCATTTCGACATCTTATAAATTTGGAATTCCTAAAATATATAAATATTTGAAGAGCAGTGTAGAAACCAAAATGACCGAAAAGTGAACCAAAGAATCTATCTAAGGACAGAGCTATGCATGAGGGAGATACTCCTTAGTTTTAGAGTGATTTACCTAACTTAATTTACAGATCAGATGAATCTTCCAAACCTGCCTGAAATTTTAGATACCTTTTACTATATAAAACCATACAGGGAACTGAAAAGGTATATTTGGGAATGTTTTTCTGACATGTATGCAAATATTTTCTTATACTATATCATAACGTATATATGATTGTACGATTAATTCTCTCTATTGAGGGAAAATAGAGAAAATATATATTGAGGAAACAAATCAGATGAAAAAGAAAGGAAGAGAATCAAAGTACATATACATCAATACTGCTACACCTGAATGCAGACTGAGAATTGTGAAATAAGCAATGCCAATTTAGTTTGCTAGCAAGCAGGAGATGCTCACTCTCCCCGGGCACCTGATCTCACTCCATCACAGGGGTTCACATATGCCCTTCAAGTAGACATATTTTGTTATTTTCCATTTGTTTTTCATTTTCACTGATTTTGTATGTACTATGGTTTCATGATTTTTTGGATTTGTGGTTTGGATTTATCCATCATCTTTACATTGTATATCCATTTCGTCTTGCAGGGCAATTTGTGGAATGCCCGCGCCTCTTTTAAAATAAAATTTGCCAAAAGGGGACAGAATCTTGGAAGGTTTGAATTGCCTAAAATGTTCTTGCATTCAACCATATTTAAACCATTAATGAATAATATGTGTCCGTTGTTTTAAATATTTTACATTACCAACAATCTCTGTAATACCTAGATATGAAACGTGTCCTATAGTAAATTTATCTCCCGTATGTCATCCTGCTCATCTTTCAAAACAAAAAGTTTTGAGAAAAAATTAAACTTGTTTAGCTAAGTTTCCCATTGTCAATTATATTATTCAGTAATTTCCTAATTTTGTTATTTAAAAAAAATCTTTCCTTTAAGTCTCTAATCTGTTACAGAAGAAGTCAAATTGCATCAAAACATGCCTTTAGATTTTACAAGAAGATTTTTTAAAAATCCGTATTATATCGGGATGAAAGTACGATAGAATTTTAATAGGAAAAACTTTTCGAGAGTTATTATTGTTTATGATAGAGGAACCTTTTTTCCTGTAAATATATAGATTTCTATAAAGAAAATAATCCAAGGTGAAAGGTTTTATAATATTCCTTCCAGGACGATGTTTCAATAAACAAATGCCTCCGGGGGTTTACTATAGTGGAATTTGTTAGACAAAGTCTAATTGAGTGCAAGGCTCACTATCACAATTCCCTTTTAATCAGTTTTCAGAAATCTGAAAACTTGTCAATTGTGAAATATATTAAATCTGATTATTGTCCTACCCTTTACACCTTCATGAGAGAACTGATTACTGAAGAGCAGTGTTGAAACCAAAGTAACTGAAACGTGAACCAAAGAAGCAATCGAAGGACAGAGGTATGCATGAGGGAGATGCTCCTTAGTTTTAGAGTGATTTACATAATTTCATGACTGAAAATTTTAAGTATATATTTCATGTCAGTACAAAAGTACTTAAAAGTAGACAGTCAGTACAAAAGCAATGAAACAAGACTTATGATGCCCTTGGAGACTATCAGTCCACCAGCAGTGACACCGGCCTAGTGGATATAAATAATATGGAACATATACCTTTCAATTTTGTGCACCAGATGCGTATTTCGACAACTTTTGTCTCTTCGGTGCTGCTCGTGGCCGAATGATTGGAATTCTCATAATACTTAAATATTTGAAAAGCTTACATACAAGCGTTTTTACTGCTTGACAATGCTTCACAATTTATGTGCATTCCTCTGTGCATTGGAACCGTCATCGAATTTGACATGTTTCTATATAACTGTTGAGATGGGTGTTGTGTGCAAACTAGAGACGCTCTACCCGGGCATCTGGTCCCACCCTGGAATGTTGTATTTCCTGGGGTTTGCAACGCTTGGTATGGGAAAAATTCATGATTTAGCCTCCCGTGTGAGACTTTGACATTGGATAACTCATCGGTACTTCTCCGTTGATTATTACAAGGAGGCAGTCGCAATTGATATCGCTACTTACCTCTAACTCCATACATATCCCGTATCGCCTGTTATGCAACATGTAAATGACATAACAAAATATCATTATTTTATCGATCATTTCTTAAAGGACTGTTAGAAAAGTCTATTTTCAGCGAAATGTGTAAAATCAATAGACGGATTTATGTAGCATAGAAAAGTCGATAGAGCCCTTTGTAAGTCTGTCTGCTATGCCGCTGTAATTTTAAATAGACACATGATGCATATCTGTACACTCTATCATGAATCTTCTAAAATTGTCTTTAATTCCATAGGTCTCTGGTGTCAGTGGCAAGTAAAGACGAAAATACGCCGCTAATTAAATACCACATTGCCGTGATATATATCGCAAACCGAAAAGATTATTCTCAAATACCTCTATATATACATGTTATATAGCTTCAGACTCAATTCCTCTGTATTTCCCGTTCTAAGGGTGAAGATCAAATGCCTTTCCTTTTGTGCGTACAGCTCCAATGTCTCTGTCTCTTAATACAGAGTAGATGCAGGTCCTCTGTCTATGTCCCTTCTCCGTATGTAATTGCCTTTGTCCAATACATTGATAGAAATGCAAAGTCACTGCCTTTATGTACCTGCAGATTCACTACCTGTGTGCCTGTGTGCCTTTATGTACCTGCAGATTCGCTACCCGTGTGCCTTTATGTACCTGCAGATTCACTACCTGTGTGCCTTTATGAACCTGCAGATTCACTACCTGTGTGCCTTTATGTACCTGCAGATTCACTACCTGTGTGCCTTTCCGTTGTGTGGATACCTATCCAATGCATCTTTCCCTTCCCGCTATAAAGCTGTAGATCAGCCACTAGATACCTTGTCTCACTTTATTTACAAAACCTATGATTTTAACCGAGTACCAACTTTCACAACAAGAGAACGATTTAATATAATGCAAATAATGCTTACTTTTTCATTTTGATCACACCTCTGGTTCTTCCGTATGCGCATGCCCATATTGTATTTGTATTTTGACTACCGCTAGGTTTTTTATTTATTCCATCATAGCATTGTAATACAGTAGGATATTCTATGTATCGTTTTGTGGTGTATGTATTGATGGCTGATTAAGTGATTCATTCTTATAAATTGTTTACATCGTAGTGTACAATTATTCAAATTCTGAGGATACAGCTTGAGTTTTTCCTAATGCAATATTCGACAGAAATATACACCAAATTGCATATCATACCATAGCTGTCTTTGAAATTTTATTTCATACATCTTGCTTTGTGCATATCGTTTGGATGTTTAAAGATTCTTTTCAAAATTAATTTGGTTTATTTGGATATTTAGAAAAACTCCAGTCTCCCACATAAGTGAAGACTTATTTAGTTAATACCAAATACTTACCCCAATAGTTTGATCGAACGACTGAACGACTCAATGCTGCGTAAACAGACAATATGTCTACATTCATATGGTGGGGTGTAGTGAATAGAAAATAAATGTATTTAATCCACTAATACTCTATTGCTTTCAGAGACGAAAAACGTTGGCGTGTACCTTAAACAGATTATACGATAATTACAATTCCTCAAAGATCTAAATACCCAATCCCTGAATATCTATGTTTCAGTCCTTTAAAAACATCTCTACATTCATAAAAAGACAAAGACATAGGCTGAATTTTATATCTATTTTTAGGAAGAATTCGAAAGATAAGCGTTAACAGAAACATCAAAGTTGGGACTGATCACTCAAGACAGGTGGATTGTCTGTAAAGCATTAGAAGTAGGAAAAAAGGTTTTGTTTATGATAGTTGTTCCATAAATACACGTTGTCTTTAAATCAGACTTGAACATTTATTTATTTATCACCGTTGCACGTGTCGGTTTCCTCGAGTTAATTCACAAATGCCTTAGATTTCTACAAATAGTTAATACTAAAATCAAGGTATGCTAAACACCTGTGAGTTTGAGATACTCTATATTCTATTACTACGTAAGAGACATTTCAATCGATATCTCAAACTGCAGATTACAATTAAGACTCCTTAACTTTATTATTGTAAAGGTTGAGAGAAAATAATTAAAGTGCTATTAGAATGCTTGGGTATTTTTATATTTTCTTAAAATCCTAATTGAATTATTATAAAGTACATAAAAATCACTGGTCTTTCTACTTCAGTATTTCTCTGAGAGATGTCTAAAATTGTCCATTTGCCCGATTTTACGGGAACACCCGAGTAAAGTAAAGGCTTCCTGTACAACTTTTAACGTCATTTTACTGTGACGTCACAATGTAGATATTAACGTCATAATTAAAAGTTTAGGAAAAGTAGCATTTGTATAACTTCTGACGTCACATATTACGGAGATTAACGATTGAAAAAATCCATCGAGTTGTTTATGGATTACTGTATATATTTTGTGATCGGAGTTATGCAGCAGTGTAGTTGTGGTTTTTTTTTTTCTTCAGCGAATCGTGTATGTAGATACGCACATTGTATAGAAAAATTGTGAACATTTTTATAGCACTTTAAGAGGCATACATAAGTTTGTCAAATTAAGAAAAACATTTTACAATATTTAGACCTCTTTCGCTGGGTATTGTTTTGTGTATTTCTATTCATTGCGTCTCCCCTTTATATTCAAACATTGCACTAAACACTTCCTATGTTACTTAATAGTGATTATATATAACGCTAATACTTCGTATTTTGTCGTGCTATAAAGTTTTACCTTGAATCTCTTCACTACCTAATTCATGTACTCTTTAAAACACATTTAAAACGTCCTTTGTAATTTGATATAAACTTTAAATACGTTCTTCCTACATGTATAACCATAGCTACGATCTTTCCCACACAATAAGACATGTGCAGTGGCAATTTACCTCTTTGACTGCAACGATCGATAGCACAGTCTTGGTGTTCACACCTGAGGGGCAGCTGTTTACATTAGATTCAGAATCCAAACACTTTCAACTTTTACTATCCTATGATTAGATATTCTTCTTCTTTTTTACAGATATAGAAACATGCCTAACCATTCTTTTTTCAAATAACTCTAATTTCTTCTATCAAGACGTTTCTATTATAGGAATTTAGTGCTATTTCAGATTCCTCTTTCAAGACTGTTTACCAATATTTTGGGACCTGACCCTACAAACTAACCATCTTAACTTTTTGACTATACTTGATTTGAGATAATACGTACATATATAGAGACATTTGTTCACGTGCATTTCTGACGCGGGAATTTCAGTTAAACAACATTTTTTGCCTTAAATAGGAAAATTTGACTTCGTGTTCTTGTCGCCTTCACTTCTTCATACAAGTATATTTATGTACTTGCTTCCTCGACTTGAAAAGTTGTTGCAGGACTTTTGCGACGGGTGTTGTATGCAACAAGGGGACACTTACTCCTCCCGGGCACCTGGTTTCACCTCGATTTTATTGAGGTTGCCAATTGTCTCAGTTTGACACTATACACGATATTGTCCTTTTATCCATGGACTATGAGATGTACATCGGATTGGTGATCATTATGTATTGTAAGACTGCATCTTCTTTGAGAGTCAATGGTTTCATGTCATAGAGGAATTTCCTTAAAACCCAAAGACTATTTTTTCATGTACGATATATTTTAGGATATGACACATTTGATTATTTTAAGACAAATGTCACCAGTCTGAGAATTGAAACTTAGGATCGTTTTAAAAAAGGGGGAGGGGTGTATCAGTCATACCCAGATTTAGTCAGCTTAGAAATAATGTCGAGAACTTAATAATGGCTCAAACAAAATAAAAGAAACAACCAAGTTTCTTAATAAATTTTCTTAAAAGAAAACTGTATGAGATTCGTTCGAAATCTCCATCACAACAACGACTTACCTGAGGCTGGCAATCAACATATTTAATTCTTCTTTGGAACATATTTCTGCTTCAGACAAGTCTATCTACATTCACTTCACTCCAAAGCACTTAAAATATAGTTGATGTTAAATCTTATTGTTTGCCCTATCAAGGGAATACTCTTCTAAGTCATATTTCTGTCATGAGTTAAAGACTTCATTCTATTTCTAATTTCCACTTTTCTTATTTGTGTTATCTATCAAAATCACTTCGACTCCTTCAGCAGCTACATGTGTACATATGTTTATATCCTCCACACATGTATTGTAAGAGTATTTCTTTATTCTTCCCGTACTGATATAGACGTCCATATCGAACGTACATTTAAACTACAACCTTATTTAAGATTATTTATAAGATAGCATTTTAAAGTTATTTGAGACTACTATACCTGTACAGGAAGTGATCAATGGGTCGTAACATTGGATGTTACATTACCCTGATACTCAAATGAGAAGTAGGTTTGACGGGACATAAAAATGATAATGTACAGTACCAACTTTTGGGATTAAAGACATTGGAAGTGTAGCTATATATGCTGTAGGAATGTTCCTATAAAATATCAGTAATCATTCGTTTTCATTATCGTATAGAGTTTATTTGTCCCAATCTGAACGTATGTGTTGGCTGTTGAATTCACGTTTGGGAGATTAGGTTATTATTCGTAGTAATTTTTCTTTCTTCCTTTAAAGTTGTATACCCTACAATTTGGTATAATTTCAAAAATTAGGTTATGTAACGCAAAAACTAACTGTATTTTTCTCGTGTTGCTGAAATTATTAACTTTGCGTTAATAACATTTTTGTTGCTTCAAACCTCCTGCGATATCAAAATAAAAGGAAAATACTTTGTAAATACAGAGGGTATTTCATAAATACAACCAATACCTGACTTCGCACATGCGCAGTTTAATCAAAACAAATACGACGAAGGAAGACTCCAAAAGAAATCAATTTCAGTAAATACTAACTTTAGCAGATATGAATGCAGATTTTTAAAGTTACTCGTCAAGTTTATTTTCCCCACCCTCCATGATGCGGCTTCCGAATTAGATCACGTGATAAGTTGGTTGTAAACATTCTGTTTACGAACATCGCGTTTTAGATAACCTTATCTCACTTAATACGACGAATTTGATCACAGCATTTGTAAGGGCCCTTTAACATATGTTTTAGGCTTATATATATAATCAAAACAATTTAGAATAAATTTACCTATAATCTGCGAACATAGGGTATACAGCTTTAAGCAAATGATACATCGTATGTTTTATTTTTATCGTTTTATTGCCCTTGTGTTTCATTGTTTCACTAATGAGTTAGTTTTATTGGTTAGTTTTATTCTTATTTTATACTTACATTCACCAAAAAGGAATTCACTCGGGTGAGTCAGTGCAAAAACATGAATAATCACTTCAAACATTTAGAATATAACTACGGTTGAACACTTGAACACTATATAAAATGCAAGCGGGCATTATAATTGGAATACCTAAAGAATGATTCTTTAAAACGCTATTGACATCGAAATATGACGCTGGCATGTGTATGGTATTATGCCTATCTGCAAATTTATAAATTTCCGTGGCGAGTTTCTTAAAGAATTAAACTTAATGCAAATCTTATTTCTTATGTACAATATGAGTGGAGTAAAGTTTGTGATATTCTACGGGGCAGATGGTTGTCTAAAATATTTTTAAACGCCTTCGATATCGCAGTATCACCAAGGTATGACTATTGTATTAGACACCACTTCAAATTTGTTTTTGTCCATGGCTATTTCTCTCTTACAATGAAGCCTGGTGCGATCTTTTCTATCATTTGTTACCATACACAATTAAATAGTTCTTAAGTGTAATGCCAGTAAATGTGATATAATACTGGGCCCAGGATAGTCTTTTTTTCAATAATCCCTTCATTTACTTCATTTCTTTAAGAAATTTTAATGTAAACTTCCAGGTTCTTTAAATGGGTTTATTATACTTTGATCACGACATTCATATTCTCGAGCTAATATCTAGGTCGGCTCGGGTATGGCTCGTGATCATGTAAAGTATGCATCCTGTACTGGCAAAACTTAGTTTGTAGCGTGTAGCTGAGTTTTCTCAAGTCCGAATCGTTAATGAATTGTCAGACTTCACGACTTTTTTTTACAATAATCTCTCTCTCTCTCTCTCTCTCTCTCTCAATGTTCCAGACAGCCATACAGACATGGACAAAATACAGCAATCCTGTCTGAAATGATTTATACACTAAGCCAACAAAATTTTACAATTTATTTACAAATTAACTAAAATAACAAAAATTATAGATAATGTTTACAGCTACAACAGAGTACTGGAGTCCGTATTATGTTCACTGTTTATAATATGAATAATAATGTCCAGTGTTTAAGATCAAAATTAGTTCGATACAATCCAATTCAAGCAGTCGGTAAACACGATTAATCCCCAGTGTATATGTAGACAGGTAATGTAGTGCAGTTCTCCCGAAATGTCACAGTCCATGCCTTATATACATTCTCATAATTTCTAGACATTTCTAGTTTCTATAATGTTCAAGTGATTTCCAATATAGAAACATCTAGATTCATAAAAACTTTCAAGAGCATTCACAAATTATGGAACTACACAAGTTATACAACATACAGTCACAGAACTTTCTAGTACTTCTTAGAACATCCAATTATATATACAAACAAAACAGTAAATGACCCTCATAACGATATCATAGCATATATATTTTATATTTTTTATTAATGAAATATTTATGTACATACAAAAAGGCACTCGTATAACTATACAGATACTTTTGTCATTGAAAAGTAATACTTATATAAGAAGAACATTAGGATGATCTATTAAATCCTTTCTATCATCACTTCATCATATCTACCGATTTATGTCGCCCATCCTTATGTAAACCCCTCTGTATATCTAACCTATTATCTAAAAAACGACAAGAGACAGAAACGTACTCAAACAAGGAGCAGAAGATGTTTTTCAGTGCAATGCATGACCCGGATGTATAGTGTAATTTTCTACCATGCCTGGTCAGGCATTTCCAAAAATAATTCATGACACCGACATAGACTTCAATTCTATGCTTTGTACAAATTATTTATCACTGAGCGATTGCTGTGTATGGTTCCTATCTTTATAGAACTCTAGCCATACTTTGTAACCATTATTATCAGTATCCTCTTCCTTGATGATTGTGCACTCTCTAAAGCGAATCACTGTGATAGAGGCAGCATCAATATTCGTGTACTCTAATGTGACATGGATTTTGTTTTCATTACCCAGGAGACTTAGCACGAATTTTCCCCAGCTACCAGCGGACATGTAAACATGAAATAACTTAAGCCTCTCTAGATGTGGCATATCTGATACATTCATTGGGGTGTCATGCAAGGTTATGTACCACAGACATACTGACTTCAAGCGAGACAGTTTGGTCAGAGCTTCTACAACAGTAACATCAGAAGCCTTATAACTACCCCCATACACTATGCATGTTAACTGTTCGAGTTTAGGTAACACGGCGGCCAGCATCTCATTGTCCTGTTGGTCACACATCACGATGTATAACGCTGTGAGAGATGTAGAATGCTGAGGAAGGCACTGGATAATGCTGGATATGTTTGATACGCGACGCAGGTACAGTGATACTACTGTGTTACTGGTATTGACCATCGACTCCGTCGCCATTTTTAGCCCAGTATTACTGTTATTATACTCAAGACAAACATCTGAAACATGAAAGGTGGTTGGTATAGTGATGTCTAACACGGTTTTAGCAAGTAGCATCTCATTGTACCACTCACTCTCTGTTTGGTAGAGCGACCAGACCTTGTCTATATATTCCACATTCAATGTCTCACGCCAAATTATAATCTTTTCATCTCTTTCTGCCATGCTGCCTATTTGCTGAGAAAGCTCGCACAAAAGTGAGCAATCCAGCCAAGCGAGGAACATTACAACATTGGAAAATTCCATGACCTTATCGATGGAGTTCAACTGATTAACAAATGTTTGGATGAGATTTGAGGTTCGGGAAACGTGCATTGCCGCCATAAGTTCCTGTATCAACTTATGGAAGAAACTGACACTGACTTTCTGGGTATTATAGAATCCCGGTGCCTGACATTGACTTATAAAACCCACCTTTAGTGCTAACTCTACGGTAGATCTCCCCATGTTTCTTTCTAAGCTATCTTTCTCAAACACTAAGCGTGTTTGATTTGACATTAGATCATCGTACGCTAATTTACAAAATGGGTTTAATATATTTTGGAACTCAACGAGTTTTGGAAACTTTTCAGGCAGTATCGAGGGCATGATGTTTACTGCATGTTTCAGATCAGCCTGTTCATCACAATGTTTTCTGAGATAATCTTTAACTTCATTGTTGTTTTTTTCGGCACGTTGAATGAGCATGTTTAGAATCTCGAATAAGAAGTAAGTCCATGATTTTTCTTCAAGTCCTGTTTCGAGGTTGCTTGTTTCCTCTTCACACCAAGCAATGCAAAAAGCCGTCAATATCAATGGCAACTGAATCAATTCCTCCATGTCAAAATCTAGAGATCTATCTACACAGTAATTTGTTAGTCTATTCGTCAATTCTTGATCATCCATGCCGTATAAATTTTTTACAGTACACTCTATCAATTCATTAATGGAGTCTGGATCGATCCCTAAAATTTCTATCACTTTATCCTGTGCTGTATAGTCTATCTGCAGCTTTTTCCAGTTTCCATGGTCTTAATGACGTAAAAAGCACACAGTTCACCAAGCCATAGGTGTCAGGGAAGTCATGAGAATTAGTGGTCCATTCATCTAAACCATCCAAGACAACTAGACAGCGTATATCATTATTGCAGAGTACATATCTGATCGACTCCATCAGACGGGGGTCTCCATTTGACACACTGTCGCATATCATATCCATCACTCTGGTCCTATTCACTTTGACATACCTCATCGCAATATGAAATATAAATTTAAACTGAGAGAGAACTTCTTGTATATCACTTTGTTTTGCTTGTTTCAGTTTACACCATTCTTCTAAAAGTTTCAAGCTGAAGACTGTCTTGCCTCTCCCAGCTTCTCCTTTCATGAATATTCTTTTTACTGGTTTGTCTTCGTTAAAGAAGATATCGGCTGTTGTCTCAACAGTTTGTTTTTCAATAACCTTTTCCTTCTTTTCGCGGTGTTTTGATGTTATATCTTGCGCTACAACCACCGGAGAAAAAAACTGACTAAGAGGCATGGTTTTACCACCTAGTGGTATTACTGGAATACATCCTGTTGCATTCTGGTAAACTTCTATAAGTTTATTCTCTAAATGTTTAGTATCTGAAAAAAGCAACACTGTATTGTGTGAAGTGAGGCTTAACATAATAATATATAAAATAAGAATTTCTTCACATGCACCTGGTTTGACAGCGATTTTATTGGGGTTCGTATTTGTCTGAATATGCCACTATACACGAGATTGTCCTTTTATTTCATGGACATGATTCATCTGTCGGAACTTCGTTTTTTACTTGACCCGAAACTTAATTGTGATAAAGAAGGTCTAAAACACCAATCTCTGTTTCCTTTTTCATTATCCATGCTAGATGGTAATTCAGTTGCTTCGCGCGCTGATCAATCAAAGATCGCCATTTTGTCTTGCACATTAGATTTGACCTAATTGGCTACTGCTCTATATCTTAGCATTATACCTAATTATTCATAGAATCTCATTTTCGTCTCATAACGGACATACTGCCTTTTTCTCTACTGTAATGTCTTGAAGAAAATATCGAGGAATAGGGGGAAATCTCTTCTTGATGACACTCAATGATGATCCTGTATCAAAAGGTGAATGTAACAATTTGACCTGACACAAGTTACTATCGTATTTCATTCTAGTTTTTCAATTTAATGAAAACAAATAAGCAGAGGCACAAAGGAAATTACATATACATTGGAGATTTGGAGTTGTTTTTTTAACGTACCTAGTTCAATGTCGGGATCGCCTTCTTCTATACCTCTGTAGAAATCTGTAAAGTATAACTATTTGTTTTATAATAGTTTCAGTGTCACATTTATTTTTCATTTTATTTCACTCAAAAACTAAAAAGACATTTTATTATTTTATCTTCTTATTCATATTCAGACTTTATTGCAGCTGTTAAGATGAATGCAAGCATAGGGCCTAAAAAATTTCTCTATAAAAGACTTGATTTATTTCCTGTTTTGCTATCATTTTATGAAATGCTAAGGAAGGATGTCTAAGGAGTATATGTATATATAACACAGATGATGCTATAATGATCTTTGTTCCATTCGGACAAAATGCAGGCTGTATAATTCAAACCCACCTATGATGACTCTCATTGCAATTGACCCTCCGACGTCGGTGCCATAACAGCAATACAATCGACCGTCCCCAGTAGTTGCCATAACAACAGTACAATTGAATATTTCTCCGATGTGCTTACTGTATTTTCCATGGAGACTTTTTTTCTTACAACTTCTCTAATGTATGTTTAATAGACAAGTTACATCTTTTACGACGGCTGTTATTGTCTGTTATGTACTAATGCACGGCTATATATAAATATATATAGACAGATAAATGAGTATAAAGCATACAAATCATTTTCTTATAAGTCAAATTCTGTATTACTCACGTCCCTTCCATCTTTTTCTTCTATACCAGCACAAAGTGGCAATGATAAACACTGCTACTCCTACCATTCCTGCCACCATTCCCAGTATTGTGGATAAATCATTCTTGTTTTCTTCCCTAAACATTATAATGAGCAAAATAATATTAATATTTAATATATTTTGTTCAAGTAAGTGCATTTGTTTTCTTTTTGCCCTTGAGGAAAGATAAATAACAAAGCAAATGTAAGAAAAACCATATTACGTGCTGTTAAGATGTCGTGGTTATTGCATTTTTATTGTCATATACATTTTTTCAATATATTCTGAATTTTATGCAAGTCTTTGAGGCAAATTTACCACAAAAATATTTACAATCTAAAACGCACTTAACTGGAATGTTTTGAATGTATTATCCACGGAAGGAATGTGTTTCACTGCTATTCTCAACGGAATGTTATCCTCATATTTTCAAAATGGTCACCTTGACTTTTATTGAATGACGATTTGGGAACAAGGGTATAACATGCTTTAATGCCATTAATTTCACCTCCAAAATTTGAAAACCAGGTATAATCTGGAGTGAAGATCATTATTATTCGCTGCGTTATTTATAACAATGGTGTATTAACCCCACAATGTTAAGACTTAAGGATCATATTTTAAGGGTAAGGGTTCGGTTAGGGCGAACCCTGACCTATGGGATTATCATGAAGACTACATATAGAGCAAAAAATAATTCTTGAGATAAGGCCTTGAACAGTTCATCATTTATCTGTGAGGTAAGAATGAACCTGCTACAATTATAGCAAGTTTTATGTGCTAGAAACAAGAAGTGACAGATTCATAATGACCTCGACCTTAGAGATCTTGCCATGGGTCGAGCTCAACGCTCTCCATTATATTTTCTGTAACAACTGTTCAGAGTGTTAATCAGTGCAAACAAGTATTTTATAGACCAAGCCAACAAGTAGAGAGAGAAATAGACGTTATGCCTCATATAGAAATATTTTAACTAAATGTGAATATATCAGCTGCTTATACCTTTTATGTGATATCTCAGGACTTAGAGGGGTGTCGGTTATATTCGACAAAGATGTCGTAGACCTTGTCACCGGTAGAATTCTTTGTGCATAATGGTGGAGGCATATGGGATCTACAAGTAAAAGATATCAGTGATTTATAATAAAGGTTTTGGCTCACGTTATAAAATTTTTACCAGTATCACATGTACTAATCGTACAAAGTTCCTAAGAAAAATAAGACAACAATGGCAGTTCCTTATAACTGTTGACCTTTAACAGATCGAGGAGACTATGTAATTATGACATTGACTTTGGAGATGGAGAAAGCTTGAAGGATTTCTGACACAAGAGTTACATGTAAAGTACATACACTTGTAGAGTTGATTGGTCCAGTAATCAGGATCAGTCTTCTTGGGACATCCCGGTCCACTACAGGGATTGAAAACACCACCAAGTATAGTTCTCCCGCTCTCTGTATGGAATGCCCATGGACAACCACCTGGATTATCATTAGAAATAACATAATTATACATTGTATAATGAATAAATTAAATGTTGATATTGGTCTGTTAAAAGTAAATGTAAATTAAATTAAAGAAGCAATTCACGTAAAAGCAAGGCAATAAATAAATCAATAAGTAAATAAATAAAAAAAGTCAGCATGAATAAAAATTGATATTAAATAAAATCAGGGAAAGTCTCAGGTAGGGTGAAAATGATACACTGACTAGCAGGTCTTGTGCAATTCTTTTCACTTCCCAGACTCCATCCAATACAGCTCTTAATCGGAAATTCTACACATCAGGGATAATCATATTGGTATTTATGTTTTTATGGCTTCTCAACTTGAATGGATCACAGACCGTGAATATCATTATAGTGCATAATTAAAATCAATACATTGCGTATTTTTCGCCATATTCATGAAAATCCTACCTTTAATTGAAGGGTAAATATGAAAAAGCGTCATGCACGTTTCCATCAAGTTACCATGGTCATCTTGTATACAATGATAAACGTCCTCTGGTGTGCATTCAAATTCTTGTTCCCTGGCTTGCCAGGTTGTCTTGGTAAACGGACATTCTTTCACAGTAATACGAATACCACATGTCAAATGTAGGACAACAACAAAGTAAAAGATCAACTGCATCATCTCAAATCTGAAAACAAAATTAAAAATAGCTAAACTTTATTTTATCATTTTCAGTCCATTTACCATATGCAATTATAACTAGACTAAACCAAAAATCGGTCCATGTAACTTTATACATATGACCAAACATTAAAAACGTATCAAGTAAAAACATCCTGAGCACTTCATACAAATGACAAGTGACCAAACATCATAAATATGTATGTATGATTATCATTCAAAATGTAGCATAGGTTATTTTTTTTTTTTTCAGAACCAAGCCTGATGACATTTCTACATCATTCTACAGATATAGTAGTTATATAGTTCTGTTCGGCGCTGCCCATTTGATGATTCATCAATTTGTAATCTAATTTAACTAGCTGATCAGATGAAACTTGAAAAACTGACACGTTATCTTTCGGGATGTTTTACTGAAAAGTATGCACTGTATAATATATATCATAACGCTTCTATGATTATAGATTAACAAATCCATAAAATTTTCTCTATATATATAAAGGAAACAATTCAGCTATAAAAGGAAGGAAGAGAATAAAAAAAAAACAAACAAAGTATATCAATCCGCTACACCTGAATGCAGACTGAAATTTGTGAATTTTTAGCTATGGAAGGTTTGTTTGTTAAATCCAGTTTGTCTTGTAAATGGCAATTCGTGAAAAGCGTGCAATTCTTCTAAAATATGCCAATATACGGATAGACGGATTGAAGACTTGTAATGTTCTAAAAGGTTCAGTCTTGCATTCAATCATATTCAAAACATAATCAATAGTACGTCTGTCCTATAGGTATTCAGGTACCGTTGCTTTAAATAGTTTACATTACAAACAGGCTCTGTAATACCTAGATATCCAACATGTCACAGTAAATCATCTCCCGTATAACATCTCCTTCCCTGCTCAACTTTCAAAACAAAAGAAAATAGTAAATATTCCCTTAAACGTTACCGTTTGATTTTTCCCGTATATACCTTTAGAAGAAATAAAACTTGTTAACCTAAGTTATAAATAAACATTGTACGGAAAACCGTTTTAACAGAGATAATTTTCGGTGATAGAAATTTTTCCCTTGTCAATTATATTATTCAGTAATTTACGAGATTTGTTAAAGGCCGAGCTTGACCTACATGAAAATCCGGTGGTAGTGCAATTAAGCGTATTTGGAGTTGGGCGGTCCTTGCCGCTGTAGCAGAGATAAAAATAACACACAGCGTGTTTCGGCCGAGTACAAACACGTGCTTCACACATAGGTTACTCACAAAGTGAAGGCTAAATACACATCACAGAAAACAATAAATATTAATTACACCTCGTACTTGAAAATACCTAAGATTAGTTTTATGCTATAACAATCGTTCGAATATTTTCAAAATAAGTTATATAGAAATGTAATAGACCCCCCCCCCCCTCCATCTGATAGAAAACTGGCAATTGCATCCTTTATCAATTAGCAAAATTGGCATGTGTCAGTATACAGTATTTTTATGATAGGTATTAAATATGGAAGGAAAACTGAAATTAAATTTTAATGTTACCGAGTTGAAATTAAAAGCTATGAAAACTTTATTTGTGCTAAACAATTGGGACTTGCACCTCCTTGACCCACCACAACACACTGGAATTGGCGGGAGATCGTACGCGCTATTCCAGGGAGTGGACAAAGTGACTCAGACGGACTTTGGTGGAAATACTATTATATGTGATGGAGACGAACATAATGCCGAAGAGACATTTGTAATATCGCAAGACCCAAACAGTGAAGAGTGTCCGCTTTGTTTATGCAGACATTGTATAACGGACGAAAGTAATACTCATGCAGTTGTGGTGGGAATCCGAACCAAGTGTAACTTATCAACGGAACTCTAAGATAAGAAAAGACAAATAAATAAGGTTTTGGACAATGTTATTGCATCGCGGTGTGTGGAACGATCAAAGATACATTGACAGAAAATCTAGAGCACTAGAACACAGACGCGAAATGCCTTCGTGTGTAGTGAATTTGTTGCGGTCATGGCTTCCCATCCAAAGGATAAACCGTACATGGGACATATGTGGGAATAAAACTTACTCATGATGCTGTCTAATTAAAACCAAAAAAGTATAAGTACAAACAATTTTGATTTTCCGTTTTTATACCATCCAACATCGGAATGCACAAATTGTCGTTATGCCGACAATAGAATAAATACACAGCAAACAATGATTAAACGTATTATGTGTTCTATATATTCGTGGATGTACTTGGATAATCAGAGACAGACCAGTAAGTCAACTTATTATTCTATATAATTATAGATCTTTTGTTATTACTTTGACGAGACACTCCTGCTATCACAGTTGGCGCTAAATTTCTTATCAGACCGTCAACATGTGCTGCTACTCACACTACATCCGGTGTAAACAAAACACACGAAAACACGCCCACTAACGAACGAAATTGAATTTGAAATTAGATAATGAGGTCTGCTTCAGAACTTTGACGAATAAATATATAATTATGGGAAAGTTTCATTACAATATTAGTTGATACGAACTTGTATATTACGGAGAGGAATAAGCACAACAATTTTCGTGAGTTAAATCGACGTAATTGTTGATAATTTTACAAATTTATTGCTGCAATCTGAACGTGTCTCGAAAAATCAAATCTACCACCATTTTCTTGATTGGCCGCTATTTATACTCCGATATCGGCCTTTAATGTTATTTACAAAATCTTTGAAAATTTCAGCCTCTAATTTGTTTATCTTTACGGAAGAAGTCAAATTGCAGATTTTACACCACGATTGTTAAAGAATCCGTATCACATCGGGATGAGAGTACGATATAATTTTCATAGGGAAAACTTTTTGAGAGTATTGTTTATGAGAGAGGAACCTTTTTCTTTCCGCTAAATGTATAAATTTCTATAAAGAAAATAATCCAAGAAAGAGGTTTTATATTATATTCTTTCCATGACGATGTTTCCATGGGGTTACTATAATGGAACGTTTTATACACTGCATTGTTAGACAGAGTTGACATTCCCTTTTAGTCAGTTTTCAGAAATCTGAAAAATAGTCAATTGTGAATTATATGAAGTCTTATGATTTTCCTACCCTTTACGCCTACCTTCATGACAAACTATAAAGTAAGCTTTGTGGCATCGTTGAGAACTGTAAAGAAAGATTCTGTGAGATGCCGGGACATGCCTTGTTGGGTTATCTGGAAACATGTCCCGTTCAAACGACAGGGAGTCGAAGTATACCTACTATAAAGTGCCAACAAAAATCTTGCTGGGATTTTGATTGAAGAATGGAAAAAGAAAATTGACAAAAATACTATATTACAAATATTTGACAAAACGTATGTGTATCAATGTGTGTGTCTATATTTCATAATCCATATGCTATTGATAGATTATTTAACGTTATGCAAAAAAGTGGTATTCCAAAATGTGTAAGTGGATATAAAAATCAATATCGCACTAGTAGAATTTTCGAAACAGGATGTTTTGTGTATGATTCTACATGACCATTAAGTCCTCCTTATTGACCATTAAACTATGCCTGTAATATGGCCTACCGTGAAAATCATATATTGCAAATATATCCACAGTGAGATAAAACGAAAGTAAAGCCGAGCAAAATATCAATCTTAAATTGATATCAAGCTGTATACCCTATATACGCTAGTACAGTGTATATTACAATTAAATTAATTTTAAATTGTTTTGATTATACAAATTAGTCTAGAACATAATTTAAGAGGATACTTGTGAATGTTGTGATCAAATTCGTCGTTTTAAGTGAGATAAACAGAATGTTTATAACCAACTAATCACGTGATCTAATTTGCAAGCAACATCATAAAGGGCGAGGTAATTAAACTTAATGAGTAACTTAAAAATCTGCACCCAGGTCAGTAAAAGTGACTATTTACTAAAATCGTTTTTCTGGTGGACTGATAGTCCCCGAGAGCATCATAAGTCTAGTTTTCAGTACTTTTGTACTGGCATGAAATATATACTACAAATTTTCAGTCATCAAATTAAGTAAATCACTCTAAAACTAAGGAGTATCTCACTCATGCACAGCTCTGTCCTTATATAGATTCTTTGGATCCCTTTTCGGTCATTTTAGTTTAAAAACTGCTCTTCAAATATTTATTTCTATATTTTGAGAATTCCAATCATTTGGCCACGAGCATCACCGAAGAGACATAAGTTGTCGAAATGCGCATATGGTGCACTAAATTCTAAGGTATATATGTTCTATATTTATTCTTATTTTTTTTTTCTTTTGGAGTCTTCCTTAATCGTATTTGTTTTGATTCAACTGTGCGTGTGCGGAGTCAGGCTATGGTTGTATTTATGGAATACCAACTTTATTTACGAAGTATTTTCTTTTCCTTCTGATATCTCCACGGGAATGAAGCAACAAAAATGTTATTAACGCAAAGTTCATAACTTCAGCCATACGAGAAAAATAGAGTTTGATTTTTAAATGCCGTAAGTTTTGAAATTATACGATATTGTAGGATATACAACTTTAATAAAACACAACTAAGTTTTCTGATAAATTTACGATACTTTCTTAAAAGGGGACTGAGAGAAATCAAATTCCCACACAAAACCTTCTTACCTTGGACTCGGCATCACCAAATAATGTAAAATGTATCTTTGAAATATATCTGTTTCCCAGGCAAGTCTAAATTACATTCACTTCTCGCCATATTCTTGTTATCAAGTGTCATTGTTTATTCTATCCAACATATGCTCCTCTGATTCATATTTCTATCTTGAGTTAAAGACTGAATTACTTTTATATTTTCCCACTTTTACTTTAGTCATCTACCAAAAGCACTTCGACTTCCTCTCCGTTTGCATATGTTTAAATCCTACCACACATGTATCGTAAGACCATTTCTTTATTCTTCCTGTACCGTGTTAACATAGAGGGAAGAAAAAAGAGGAGTTACCGGCTCAGTTATGTGGCAGAAGTCACCATGGAGCTATACAATACATGAATATAAATAATATAATAGAACATTTAACACATTACAAAAATATTTGATTGTAGTGCAATTACAATACCGACTTAGGACGGTCATTTAATTTGACAAAAGCCAAACAAATGGTGTGGTTAACCGGTTTAAGGGCCCACCTTCCCACTCACCGTAACAGCAGAACAATCAAAAGACGTACATTTAAAAATTTATAAATAATCCTCCATGTAAAGAACAAGGGTCAACAGGTATCGCATATTGAGAGATCATAAAAATATAAACACGTAAGGTATTGTAAAACACATAATGGTATAAAAATATATGCGACATCAACAAGATAAACCGTGCTCTGCCAGTCTGAAAGCGAGCTAAGACCCTAGATCTGTAGGAGTCCCGACTAACAGTCAGAGGGGACAAGGTTCAGGACCATGTCTCCTCTGAAAGAGGTTTGGACAAGGCCCGTCATATAGTCCCCACCGCCCTGTTAGTCAGCGTGCAACGTTCAAGTAAAAGTCTGCATAAGGCTGTAGAGGGGCCAAATACAAGACATAACCCAATAACAAGTGCACATTTAAGATACAGTGTTATTTATGATTATTTTTAAGATTCTCAAGTTGTTTCATAATATTTTACCTGTGAATGTAGCGAGTAAAGGGGTATTGAATCACCCGTTATGTGTAAAGACAAATGTGTAATAGGTTTGAAGGCATGCAAACACGATATTGTACAGTAATAACTTCCAACATATAGAGTGAAGACCTTTAGCAAATAATTCATAGATAGTACAGGAAAATAAAACATGAAGATTTCACGATAGTGATAAAAGCAAGTCAGGAGTCTAAAATCATCGCCTGTCTATGGGCATATTTATATCTCAGTTAATTCCTTTGTACAAGAAATGTCTCCTGAGATGAACTGGTGAGCCAGGGATAAGTAGATGAGAGGATGTCGTCGTCACTGTGAATTCTGTAGTCGAGACAATATGGCAAAATGTCATCCAGAATGATGAATAATATGGATTTTATCTCTCAGGAATATTTTGACCGACATGTTTCACACTATTCATACATCCAATTTACTTGATTCAATAATTTCTACTTGGCGTATGTGATGGGGTCCACATTATAATCTTAAACAGATGGTATTTGGTTGTTTTCTTTTTTCTTTTCTTTTTTTTTTTTTTTTTTTTTTTTTTTTGGCTTTTTGTTTTTGGGGTTTTTTTGTTTGTTTGTTTGTTTGTTTGGTTGGTTGGTTTGTTTTTCTTTTTGTTTTTGTTTTTGTTTTTGTTTTTTTTTTTTTTTTTTGAGCTAGTGTGAAATCATTGGTAAACATTTTTAATGAAAATGCGAATGAACAAGCCCATATTAAATGATTTCACTATTAATCAACATCGCACTAGTAGAATTTTCGAAACAGGATGTTTTGTGTATGATTCTACATGACCATAAAGTCCTCCTTATTGACCAATAAACTATGTCTGTAATATGGCCTACCGTGAAAATTATATATTGCAAATATATCCACAGTGAGATAAAACGAAAATTAAGCCGAGCAAAATATCAATTTTTTCCGGTGTCTGTATCGTGACTGGTGTCCTATGATCAATGTGTTTGGTATTAAATTACTGATTAAACCTGTAGGTGTTACTGGATTTTAAAACAGAAAAAGTGATTTACGGGGAGAAATATTTACATGCGCTCTTACATACAAGTGTTTTACAGGTCCCATTATGACGTCACATTCACCATTTATGTAAATTCCTCTGCATTGGGATCGTCGTCGAAATTTGACATGTTTCCATATAACTGTCACAATGGGTGTTGTATGCAAACAAGAGACGCTCACTCTCCCCAAGCATCTGGTCTCACCCAGGTATGTTGTATATTCCGCGGTTTGCAACAGTTTGCATGGAGAAAAACAAAACTTAGCGTCCCGTTTCAGACTTTAAACTCATTGATATTTCTTCGTTGTTTATTACATGAAGGTAGTCTCACTTGATATTGCTACTTCTAAATCCATACATATCCCGTATCGTCTACTATGAAATATTTAAATGTTCGTACATAACAAAATATCCTTTTTTATGTAAAGATCATTCCAACCGAACTGTTAGATAAGTTTATTTTCAGCACGTTGCATTGTATAAAGCCATAGACGACGTTGTTAACAGATTAAAGTCGATAAAACTCTGTGTAAGTATGTCCGCTATGCAGCTGTAAATTAAAAACAGACACATAATGCATATATGTACACTCTGTCATGAATCTATAGAATCCTCTGTAATAACATAGGTCCCTGGTGTTAGTGGACGCAGATCCAAAGCCTTTGTCTCTTCTTATTATGTAGGGACCGATTGAATGCCGCGCTTTCTGGTATATTTTCCCGGTTATGTGGTTACAGATCCAGTTCCTTTGTCCCTTCCCGTTATGTGGTTGCATTTCCAATGTTTCTTTCCCATTCTGCTATAAAGATCCCACCACTAGATACCTTCTCTCAATATTTTAGCAAACCTATGATTTTAACCAAATGCCAGACCACTCTCTGAAAACCAACAAATAAAAGAGGAGGATGTGTATTCCTCTTTTTAATATGATGCTAATAATGGTTACTCTTTGATCTTGATCACACCTCTGGCTCTATGCGCATGCCCATACTTTGTTTCAGTCACCGAAACCGTTATTTACCATAGCCAATCAATGACTCCGTTAGGCACGTGATAGTGACGCAATATTTAACTAACACCGTTCAAAAACTACTATGAAGGTCACGCACCCTACGGATGTTAATTTCATTCCTAGGGATTTGTAGCCGATCAACTGACTGACTGAAGATCAGGATTCACCAGAACATGACCCTTTTCGGGTTTTGCCAAATCTTTATACGCAATTGGACAAATAGAGAAGCGGAATAAAGATATGATTTTAATCAGATTGACTTTTTTCGGCCATTGTTTTCCAGTAATTGCCTTATAATTTCTTTATGGTTATGTTTAGCTTGTGGATTCGATATCTGGAGAACGCCATTATACTAAAGAGATTATTCACCATAGATTATACATTATTGGGTAAAAACTGATCCGATTTCTACATGGTACTGAAACGAAATGTCGGATGATCATTACATATTGTAAGGCTCCACCTTCTTTACGATTCAATTGCTTAGTGACATGAAAGAAGATTTCTTCAAGAAGACAAACTATACAAGTCATATAAAGATCGATTATTTTAAGACAACGCCTCCAGACGGAGATTTGAAGCGTAGTATTAATTGACGCATACGATCGGCAAAACGCAATCAATGGGTGTTTGTTACATACAAATTATGCCGTGACAGGGTATCTTGTTTCGTTTTCGACCTCATGTTGGCTGTAATAGTCATGCCTAGATGTAAAAACTATTATAAATCCTGCCAAGAACTTAAAGCTGTATACCCTATGTTCGCTAGTAAAGTGCATATTATAGGTAAATTTATTCTGAATTGTTTTGATTATATATATAAGCTTAAAACATATTAAATAGAGAATTTTTTAACCAACATATTACGTGATCTAATTTGGAAGCCGCATCATGGAAGGCGAGGTAAATAAACTTGACGAGTAACTTTAAAAAATCTGATTTCAAGTCTGCAAGAGTGAGTATTTACTGAAATAGTTTTCTTTTGGAGTCTCCCTTCATTGTATTAGTTTTGATTAAACTGCGCATGCGCGAAGTCAGGTTATGGTTGTATTTATGGAATACCCACCTTATTTACGAAGTATTTTCTTTTTATTTTGATATCTCCGAGGGTTTGAAGCAACAAAAAATGTTATTAATGTAAACTTCATAACTTCAGCCATACAATAAAAATACAGTTTTCGTTTTACATGCTCTAAGTTTTGAAATTATACGGAATTGTAGAGTATAGAACTTCAATAAAACACAACTAAGTTTTCTGATAAATGTACGATACTTTCTTAAAAGAGGACTGAGAGAAATTATTTCGAATATTCCCACTCAAAACCTCCTTACCTTAGATTGGGCATCACCAAATAATGTAAAATGTATCTCGGAAATATATCGGTTTCCCAAACAAATCAAAATTACATTCACTTCTCTCCATATTCTTGTTGTCAAGTGTCATTGTTTATACTATCCAAAAAATGTTCGTCTGAATCATATTTCTATTTTGAGTTAAAGATTCAATTATGTTTATAATTTCCACTTTTGTTTATGTCATCTACCAAAAACACTTCGACTCCATCAGCTGTTATCGTGTACATATGTTTAAATCATACAACACATATATTGTAAGACCCTTTCTTTATTCTTCCTGTACCGTGTTGACGTAGACGGAAACCCCATATCGAGTCCACATTTGACCTGCAGTGTAATTTATGATTATTTTTAGGATAGAATTCTCAAGTTGTTTCATAATATTTTACCTGTGAATGAACCAAGTAACAGAATATTGGATCACCCGTTATCTTTACAGTCAAATGAGTAATAAGTTTGAAGTCACACAAAAATGGTATTGTAAAGTATTAACTTCCAAGTTATAGAGTGAGGACTTTTAACAAATAATTCATTGATAGTATAGGAAACTGTTCAGTAAAAGATTTTACGATAGTGATAAAACCAAGCCAGTAGTCTAAAATTATTGCCTGTTTGGACATATTTAAATCTCTGTTAATTCTTTTGTACAATGAATGTCTCCTGAGATGAACTAGTGAACCAGGGATAAGTAGATAAGAGGCTGAGGACATCACTGACAAATTTTGAGTTCTGCAGTCGAGACAATATGGCAAAATATCATCCAGAATGATGAATAATATGGATTAGGTCTATTAGAAGCATGTTGAGTAACGTATTTGACACTTTTGATACATGGAATTTACTTCATTCAATAATTGCTAATGGGCTGTTGATCTCATCTTTTGAGGGTCTAAATTTTATTCTTAAGCACTTAAGCAGATGGTATTTCTTTTTGGGGTTTTTTTTTTTTTAGCTAGTGTGAAATCATTAGTAATCACTTTAAATATTTATAATGAGACTGCCAATGAAGACCCAAAGAATATATGAAGCGCACTTGAGGTCAAATCACGGGGGTCTTCTTTAATAGATTACCCAGAGAAAGATTCGCTTAACCGCTTTCGATATAGGAGTATCACACTGGTATTTATTAGCCCCCCCCCCCCCCCCCACCATACACGCCCACCCACCCACACCGTTTTTAAAGCTTTATGCATGTCATTTGTTACTTTAGAAAATTAATTTTTTACGTGGAATGAATGGATTTTGTGATATTTTCTACGGGCAAGTGGATAGTCTGTTTTAAATATTTCCTCCATTTACTTACAGTGAGGTGCAGTCTTAACATAACATTATGTTAACGTCTCGTTAACGTGAAGAGTTGCTTTCCTCGTGCGCTCAGGACTTTTGCGTTAACGTAGATTTCCTAGTGAAGTTCATTTCGATACCGCGTGATGGCGCTTGACAGCCACGTTCGCTTGCTTACAACTTAAAACTTATATTAACATGTACATAGAAAAGGGTTTGAAGAAGAATCGATATACACATTGTATATTTGAATATAAAAACATATTACTTTGTGCATGTAGGTAAGTAATTAGTATTAAATAAAACGCTTATGAGTTAAGGGATGAATTTTAAAAATATTGAATACAATTTCCGAACATTGAATATAATGAAATTTATTCTTATTTTAGGATAATTATAATAATTAGAATAATAATAATAATGATAATAATAATAATAATAATAACGATAATGAAATTAATAAAAACAATAATAATGATGGTATTCATATATTATGAAAAATAACTAAATTAAAACAAAATCAATAATAAATACATAAATAAGAATAAATACATAAATAGATTATAAATAAATAAATAAAAAAGTAATAAATACATAATCTAATTAATTAACAGATATTAAATAAAATAGAATAGGAATTTAATTATCCTAGATTCTTTATACTATTAACTAAAAACTAAAGTTTTTCATAAATACCTCAGTGCATGTCTACGCGGTAATTTCAATAATCATATTACATATGAAACCCTTAATGCGGGTGTCATTTTAACATTACATCTAATACACGTCCGGTCAAGCAGTCCTAGCACGTGTACTAAAGCAGTCCTCGTGACCGCTTTTCGGGTTAAAGTGCATGTTATGTTAGGACTGCACCTATCTGTAATTTCTGAAAGAAATTACTTTGTGACCTTTTCATGTTCTTGAGTTTGTTATACTTTGATTCCAACAGGCATGTACCTGACTTGATAACTTGGACAGAAATTTTACTTCTGATCACGTTGAGTATACATCCTGTGCTGGTATAACTCTTTCTTAGTGCGTTTAGCATTTCCAATGTCGGTTATTTCATGTCTTCAGATTTCAGCATATGTAGTTCCCATTACGTAATTTCTTGTCAGCCTTTGCACAATGTTATGTAACGTCTTTAATGTATTATCTTTTGAAAAGAGTACACAGAATGTCAGAAATTAACTTCCTGTTTCGTAACAGAAAAGAATACAATTACTAATGTTTAGGCTTCTAAAACTCGCACACCTTTCTTTTTTTGCTAAGAAAACACATGATTTGCGAATCTCACACATACATGGACAAAACACAGCGATCCTGTCTTAAAGCACATGTATATAATAAGGAACGCGGTGTAACATGCAATGAAACGTGTTCATTTTCTTCCTGACTGTTAATGGACGGACTCAATTGTATAAAAAAAAGTCATCACTTGACATGCATACGCTAGGAGATAAACATGACTGTTATGTTCATGTCAATCCTTAGTAGCCGATTTATTTGCGTGTTTAATTTTCGGTAAACACCTCCAAAAACCTTACTCCATCGATTTCATTTGTAGAATGGGGCTCATCACGTTTTCTCGTCCGTTTAAACTACAGATAAGAGGCAGGTCAGTGCAAAATACGAAAGTTACTAATGTCACATGATTATGGCACTAACAACAATGTATCACATTGGAAATTCACGGACCCCTGAAATTCAGAGGTGAGACTAGGTGTCAGCGTCTCCTGTTTGGCTAGCCACACCTGCCGTGAATGCCCTTAAATACAGACGAGACAATATAATTCAGCACGGTATATATACATGAATGTGAACAAACACTGTGTAGAAAGTGTCACTGCCGCATAACATCAGAAAAAAATATAAAAACACTTAAGTCAAAGCCTCCGTGGGGAACTTTTTCACGAGTTCCACACAGCAAAGGGAATAAGTAAAATAGTTTAGGACTTGCCATGTTTGCTTTGTTATTACAATTATTATGCAAATTTTCAACTTATGCATTTATTACGAAATGATTGCTTTAAAAGCAAGAGTCATAGATAAATGTGTTCTATACATTCTATAATAAACATGGGAATAGAAACTCCATTCATGTTTGACAACAGATACGGTCTTATTGCACAGTAGTTATTTATATCGCTTATTCTTTGTGTTTTTGTCGTGTACCTTCACTACATATTGCATAATTATACACCCTTTAAAACTTCGCATGTAATTGAATGTAAACTTTAAATACGTTCTTCCTACATGTATAACCATAGCTACGACCTTCCTGCACAATAAGACATGTACAGTGGTAATTTACGTGGTTGAATGCAGAGATCGATAGCATTTTCTTTGTGTTCACACCTGAGAGACAGGCATTTACATGCATTTAGAATTCAAACCCTTTCAACATTCTATGTCCTATTTTTAGATATTCTTTGTTCTTTTTACATGTATAAAACCGTTTCATTTCTTAAATTTATTATTCATAACGATTGTGAATTTCCATCATTTTTAAAAATAATTATGTATAACTGGTGGCTTCTTCTTCCGTTTTACCTTTCCCTTTTTCAATAAAATCCTCCAATTGCCTTTTAATTTCCTTTATTATAACATATACATTTCCTTTCATTAAGCTATTGGCTTCTGGATTGGATATGGCGAACGATACCATAATTCAGAGGTTATTCAACATGGATTATACAATACTGAGTACACATTGAACTGATCTTATATCTCGTACTGAAAAACTGTTGAAAGCGATGTGAAACACCAATGGACCAACCAACCAACTATACCTGGTACTAAACAGTGGATGGATTGATTGACTGATTGATTGATTTTTGTTTAACGTCACACCACGAATATTTCCCGTATATGGTGACAGCATCTGCCTGATGCAGGGCATACAAATTTTGACCTTTGCCCGAAGCAGTGAGGGATCTTTAACGTGCCATGCATACCACGACACGGGGCCTCAGAAAAGACAGGACACCGGAATGACCAGAACGGAACTAGAACCCCAGCCTTCCGATCAGGATATCAGAGCTATACCAAAAGGCCACGCCGGCTTCACAGTGGATATATATTGGAGGAGTATCAGATGAAATATTTTACGACATAAAGCAATTGATTATATTAAGACAAATGTCACCAATCTGAGATTTGAGAGTTAGTTTCGTTTGACATATATAATAAGAGCATAATAGCAGTTGTAACAAAACAGAAATAAATAAGTTTCTTGATAAATTTACGATACTTTCTTAAAAGAAATTGAAGGTCATTAGTTAGAAATCTCCAACACAACAACGACTTACCTTAGGCTGTCAATCAATAAGTTGTTTAAAATTCATTTTGGGAACATATATCCGCCAAAGACAAATCTAAATTACATTTACTTCACTCCAAAACACTTGTAATATTTTGTTGTTAAATTTCATTGTTTATCCTATCAAGAAAACGCTCCTCTTTATCATATTTCTGTCATGAGTTACATGTATAGGCGTAATTCAGTTTCTGATTTTTACTTTGTGTCATCTAACAAATTCACTTCGACTCCCACGGCAGCTATAGTGTACATGTTTAAATCCTACAACACATGTTTTGTAAGAATATTTCTTTATTCTTCCTGTACCCTATTGACAAAGACAGGAACGCCATATCAAGTGCACATTTAAACTACAGTGTTGTTTAAGACTAATTTTAAGATAGTATTTGCGAATTATATAATCTAATACCTGTCCATGAAATTACACAATGTTTGTTCATATGTTAGGTTGATAGTCAAATGAGAAATAGGTCTGATGGGACAGAAAATAATGTTGTACATCTAAGATTGATGACATTGGGAGCGGTTGCTATATGTAGTACAGGAGTACTTCCCATAAAGCAAACAACGAAGAAGTACCTAAGGATTAACTATATACATGACATAAAGAGACAATATAGTGTATAGTGTAATTATAAGAGAAAGTTGAAACTCAATTAAATCGAGGTTAGACAAGTATCAGAACTCATTCGTTTTCAATTTGGAGTTTTGGCGGGTTGTCTTGTTTCCATTCCCGTATAGCTTTTATTTGTTTTCAGCTGGACTTGTGTGGTGGCCCTCGATCTCACTTTGGGAAGTTTAGATATTATTCCTAATCATATTTGTGTTTTATTTTTATTGTTTTCATTTGGGGGGGGGGGGGGGGGGGGGGGGGGGGGGGGGGCAATTCTATGCCCTTCGGTTTCTTTATTCCATTACTGAGTTAATTCTATTCATCATCGATGCAAAAATAAACATTTACCAAATACCAAAATACAAATTAAGACGAGTGAATTAGTGTGAAATTATAAATACATGAAGAAAGACTCTTTTAAACATTTTTCGACATCGATGCATGACCTTGGAATCAGTATTGTATACGTCCTCTCTACAGTTTTATGCATATCCATAGTGATACTTCTCATATAGTAGAAGGAAGCCGGCATGGCCTAGAGGTATCGCGTCGGACTCCTGATCGGGAGGCCGGGGTTCGAGTCCCGCTCTGGTCATGCCGGTGTCCTGTCTTTCGGATGAGACAGTAAAAACCGAGGCCCCGTGTCGTGGTATGCATGGCACGTTAAAGATCCCTCACTGCTTCCGGTGGGTCCGTTGCAAAGGTCAAAATTTGTATGCCCCACATTAGGCAGATACCGTCACCATATACGTGAAATATTCGTGGTGTGACGTAAAACAAAAATCAATCAATCAATCAATCATATAGTAGAAGGTGATTCGTTCTTTCCTTTTATGTTTTACTTTAGAAATTATATTTCTCATGTGGATTCTATAGATTTATTAATATCCATACAGTCTTTCCTCATACAGTGGAGCCTGATGCCTCCTTTATTTTCATTTGTTACTATAAAAGATATATATTATTCGTAAGTGGAATGCCAATCAATGTGATATTTTACGCCTTCTTTCTCTTTATCTGCCCTATAGATATGAAACTAATGTGCTATGCATACGATTCTGAGACAAAATTATAAAACTTATATAAGATGAGTGACATGGCTTTCGGTTTGGCGTAAAACCAAATATCAGAGTGTTAACATTAAAGTCACACTGTCATCACAGGCGAGCAAGAGTTACCTCCCTATCATTTCTTTTTCAAAGATGTCTTAAAGTTTCATTAGTGTTTTATCAAAATACATGGAAAGCTCTAAATGTTTAATAGGAATTCTTTGTAAGGACCAAAAATTAACATAGGAGCCTGGCACACATGGTCTCAGATTTTCATGAAAATTTGCATATGTTTTAAGTATCCATATATTATATAAAAAATGATACATGTTATAAAGTTTGATGCTGGGTTACCATGGTAACCAGATGTGCTACTTTTGGTGCTAAATTACATGATATTTTAGATAAAATTAGGGCATTTTTAACAGATCAATATAACAAAAAGACATCAGATACATGGAAATTTATTTTTGATTATTAATACTGAAGATTTTATATAGTTTTAAACACTTATGATAATATAACTTTAAATTTTCTTTTCTGAGCAAATTACAAGCTAATTTAGTTGAAATTGGCATTTTGCCAAATACGGCAATTTTAGTAAAAACTTAAGATTTTAAAGTGCTATAGTAAAAATTGCACCAACTTCTAACCAAATCATTACACAGAATTTTAAAATATACATATTCATGAATGATTTAAGATGAAAATTTGATTGGGGAAATAATATTCAATATTTATATTTTGAATTACAAAAATGGTCATTTTTGCAGTAAGAATTACTGAATTACATAAAGTACCAGAGCATATTCGTAATTATCCCGAGATAAGTGATTTATTTATTCATTTTAGGCCAATAATTGCATTTTTAAAAGATAAATATTTAACTTCTGTATCAAAATCTTGAAAAATAATTAAATCTATAAATGGGGGGAGGGTGTTGAAACTGGTTAGATATGATTTTGCAACTTTCTTAAAAGAATTAATATCCTCATAACATTCACAATTACATAATTTCAAGTTCCTTTTAGACTCTCCATGCCAAACTAATTTAACCTCATAATTTGTACATGTATTTATTGCAACCCATACGATCTAGTATAGAGGGGGCTACATTGCATGAATGAATGCTTTGTTAAACAAGATTAAATTGTAAAAACACTAATACATGTACCCAAATTTGCAACAAGCTGTTAGCCTAAAAGTAGGTCAAAAATTATATATAGAAAAGTCTTTTCAAAAGGAATACAAATATGAAACATGAAAGCATTATGATCACTTTCAATTACAAGTTCAAGGTTGAAGTATTAGTGAGAACCCCCCCCCCCCAAAAAAAACAAAAAAAAAAACAAGAGCAACGCCTACCGTGGCATCATACGCCCATCGCTTAATTCTGACAGGATCAATTCGCATTTGGCATAAGTTTCATGAAAAACATCTGACGTTTACTAAAGTTAATTGCGTTTCATAGCATTTCATCATAGGAATAAGTCCAAGGGCAATAACTCCTGCAGAAATGGTCCTATCAAACCCATCTTTGAACTTGACCTGCACAAAAAAATCTTGAAATATTTTAGTCCAGCCCCCCTCCCCCCCCCCTAAAATTATAAATTTCCCAAAAATGGAGAAAAAGATATCAATACCTGTAAAATATGTGATAGTTGGTACATTTTACTTGTTTCATGCTAAATTTCATAATGTTTTTACAAAAAATAAATTTTAAATGAATTTCTGAAAAAAAATCTTGAAATTTATAAGCCCAAGGGCCATAAATCCGTCAAAAGTAAGTTAATCGTAACAAAACTCGAACTGGTACTGACGCCGCTTGCAATAAAGCTATATACCAAATTTCAGCGCCATAACATTGATTGTGTGATTCTTGTTTAACGTCACACCACGAATATTTCACGTATATGTTGACGGCATCTGTCTGATGCAGGGTATACAAATTTTGACCTTTGCAACAGACCCATCCAAAGCAGTGAGAGATCTTTAACGTGCCATGCATACCATGACACGGGACCTCGCTTTTTACTGTCTCATCCGAAAGACAGGACACCGGCATGACTCGAACCCCCGGCCTCCCGATTAGGAGTCCGGCGCAATACCACTAGGCCACGCCGGCTTCTGCCATAACTTTTATTTGTTTTCAGCTGGACTTGTGTAGTGGCCCTCGATCTCACTTTGGGAAGTTTAGATATTATTCCTAATCATATTTGTGTTTTATTTTTATTGTTTTCATTTGGGAGGGGGGGGGGCAGTTCTATGCCCTTCGGTTTCTTTATTCCATTACTGAGTTAATTCTATTCATCATCGATGCAAAAATAAACATTTACCAAATACCAAAATACAAATTAAGACGAGTGAATTAGTGTGAAATTATAAATACATGAAGAAAGACTCTTTTAAACATTTTTCGACATCGATGCATGACCTTGGAATCAGTATTGCATAAGTCCTCTCTACAGTTTTATGCATATCCATAGTGATACTTCTCATATAGTAGAAGGAAGCCGGCATGGCCTAGTGGTATCGCGTCGGACTCCTGATCGGGAGGCCGGGGTTCGAGTCCCGCTCTGGTCATGCCGGTGTCCTGTCTTTCGGATGAGACAGTAAAAACCGAGGCCCCGTGTCGTGGTATGCATGGCACGTTAAAGATCCCTCACTGCTTCCGGTGGGTCCGTTGCAAAGGTCAAAATTTGTATGCCCCGCATTGGGCAGATACCGTCACCATATACGTGAAATATTCGTGGTGTGACGTAAAACAAAAATCAATCAATCATATAGTAGAAGGTGATTCGTTCTTTCCTTTTATTTTTTACTTTAGAAATTATATTTCTCATGTGGATTCTATAGATTTATTAATATCCATACAGTCTTTTCTCATACCTTGACCTTGACCTTTATTTGATGTTTACTCTCAGTGTGGCTGACATTCCTTGCAAGTTTGATTACTAAGTCATAGCCATTTATGTCAAAATCTGTCTACTGGACAGATGGAAGGACAGGCAGATGGACAGATGCCAAAAGAGTAATCCCTATAAGTTGTTTTTGCTTCATAGCCCACATTAACCGCAGGTAATTATATCTGCTAAAATATTATTTTATACCGGTACATCAATCAATTCAGAAATTGATGCAAAAAAAAAAAATGAAAATGATTTTTTCACTTTTAAGATGCTCGAATGCCATTGCTTTGTTAGACTAGATCATTTGTAATAAAAGATGTCTGTAAAACACATATGTCTCCCTTCTTGTACTATTATATAAAGGACTACATGCACTTGGTGACCTCTGACTTGCAAATCAATAGGGGTCATCTACTACTCATAATCAACTCATAAATGAAATATCATCACTATTAAGTGGAAGGTTGTCAAAATATTGGGCAGACACTGACTGTATAAAGTATTGCATTCCACTCAGTGACCTTTTGACCTGAGAATCAATAGTGGTCTACTACTTATCTTAACAAAGCCACATATCATTACTATCAAGCAAGGGTTCTCAAGGTATTTGGACAGACAACATGTGGTCTACTGACTGAACAACAGACTGACCAACCGACTGACATGTGCAAAGCAATATCCATCCTTTTTCGATGATAAGGGACATAATAAAATTCCAATACCAAAAGCATTAAAGCAGAATTGAAATGCATTGGCATTATACCAATGTAAAGACAAGAATTTAATATAAATCACATTATCAAGAATTAATAACTGTGATGAAACTGAAGTTGATCTTGGAAACTTAATGCAGATTGAAAAAAAACCCTAATATTAGGCAATGTAAGTCAGGAATTAATGTATTACATGTATATTCAATATAAATAAAAGATATCTCAATTGTGGAGAAATAAACAAAATGATCTGTGTGATATATTAATCAATGTTTTCATAGACGTTCAATTTCAGGTCCTCTTGCTTGATCTCCTGATCAGGTGCTTCAAAATTAGCTATGAAATAAAACTTTCATCTTGAACAAGACCTTTCAGAAATGACCTTCACTGACCTTTGTCCAAAAGCTCTTAACCTAAATGAATTTTTGGTGAAGTATGATTATATATGATGAAAGGTATTTTAAGTCATAGTTAGCAAGTGACCTTGACCTTTCAGAAATGACCTTGAGTGACATTTGTCCCAAAGCCCCTTACCTAAATAATATTTTGGTGCAGTATGATCATATTCTGATGAAAGGTATAGGAGATATGAGCTCGAATGGATAGACACGACAGCGACTATATGCTAACCCCCACCCCCCGAAAGTTGTCGGGGAGCATAAAAATTTCCTTTATTACCACACATACATGTAGGCTGATGATAAACTGATTTGATGTGTCACACTAGAGATTAACGACTTATCACTGTAAATTTATTTTGCTCTGTCTGAGATTATTAGCCTTTCTCTCTTGTAATTACATGATCCAAGTAGCATGTTGTTTTCCATCTTATTCTTCGTTACAAAGCTTCTGCCACACCCTTCTTGTTCACAGTAAAAAAGGTCCTTAACACAAACCTTTTTCTTTGGTGGTTCTTCTCCATCACCTAAGAAAATTATGAAATGTTTTGAGAGTCAATTTATAATTCTAGCAAACAAAAATTTTCCGAGTACAACAGAGCATGGCATACAAGACGTTTGTGAAATGCAGAGCATTCAAACTATGAATTAAATCAAAGTCCAACTTGAAGGTCACAAAATGAAAAAGTCACTGAGTCAAACATATACTCATGTATAAATTATACTCTTGGTGTAATCTAGCCATATCGGTTAAAAAGAAATGAAAAGTAAATGTATGGTGTAACTTCAAGGTCATTACGTAAAAAGTTAAGTCATCAAAAGATACAGTCACAAGGAATATCATAGCCTTACCTATTTATGATTTTGGTTTTATATCCTAGGTCAAAATGCAACTTTTCAGTTATTTTTGACAAATACTACTATAAATATTTTGACATGTACATCTGAATTCATTAAAGAAGCATACATTGATGATCCCCCCAAGGAGTACAACTCATAACAAGTCACCAGTCTAGCTGGATCATGTAAGCAATTGTGAAATAGTCTCATTGTGAAATGTATAAAGTAAAGTGCTGTTCAAGATAAACCCCTACCCCTTCCACCCCACTCCCTTAACAATCTCCATTATCAATGTAAATTTTCCATTGATGTCCACAACATTATTAATTTTCTTATGTGTAAGAGTCATTAACATCTTGAAACGATTTTAACACTGAAAATGCCCTATTTATGGATTGTAATGTCTAATAAACAGTTTATTAAAGCACTTACGAAACATAAAGTTACTAATAAGCAATATTTTTTTCAGAAGGCTGCAATTTTAATTAATTATACTCATTATAAAAAAGGAATAAAATTAGCATTTTCTTGTTTTCAAAATGAGCCAGGCGACAGTAGGTCAAGTAGATCTACATGTATGTAAATGATAGATTACCTGATCCAATGCATATTGGCAGTACAATCCAAGATGCTTCGTAAAAGATATATAATTGTTATCTTTCGGTCATCTACATGTATTTTCTTTCTTTCTGGATGTGTGCTGTAATGCGCCGGAACAACACAATAATTTCTTTTCAGACGACTTCTTCTATTCAGCTGTTCATAAAGCGGCGTTCTTGGTGACGGTCGCGTATTGTAAAGTTTTCTGTTAATTTATCGTTTTCTGTACCGACATCTGATAGAAATGAGACGTGCAAATCAGAATCCAATGATGATAATGTACTTATATTGTCAGAACACGATATATTTGTCTATAGTTTTTTTTCAAAAGAACACATTACTGAATTGCGAATCATTTCTGATCAAACTAAACATTCCTCCTACCTAAAGATTTCACTGCGGGAGATAACTCCAATTGACAAATATTGCGTAATTTCTAATATTTGTGTTTTGATTTATTGGTTAAAATATAATTTGCCCACCTAGATTTTTTATAGTATAAATTAAGCATGTTCAATAGATTAAAAATTGATATAATTTAAATTATAAGATTTGGTGCAATTTTTACATTCAGTGTTTAAATATAGGGATTATTCTGGCTTCTTTAGACCTATATTGTCATATATAACTTTATCACATTCATATAAATTAAATATTTTATTCTTTATTTTTCAAAAATATCAAATTCAACTATATTTCTAACTAAAATAAGTGTGCAAAAACTTCCTTTACAACTTATGACACATTTTTATTATATCGACTATTTTGTTCAATTGTAACCAAAAACGTCTATGTAACCATGGTAACCATGCTTATGTGTCCAGTTTAAATTTATTTTTCTGATGTTAAATCATAACCAATTATAATAAATGTAAGTTTCATAATTGTGTTTCCATGTGTGCCTAAATTTTTTGGCCCTTACAGAGAATTCCTTTTAATACCCATCTCTCTCTCTCTCTCTCTCTCTCTCTCTCTCTCTCTCTCTCTCTCTTATCTCCCTTTCAATCATTTCTTTGGCGATCCTACCTGAAAGTGCAAGTATGCAACAAAAACGCGTTATGACATGTACTCAGAGTGCTTGCATCTGTACGAGAAAGGTTATTATGGGCATCTATACGTCAGGAGGTAAACATGGCGATTATGTTCTGGTCAGATCTGACACTCTAATGACTTCTCTCACTTCTTGAAAAAGTGTGCTCTCGGTATTCCTCCCTACATTTTGATTTGAAAACTGCATTAATATTATGTCCTCGATTCACATGAAAGGGACATTTCTTAGCTGTACGTCAGAAATCACCAAGGAGATGTACAATAAAATACAGTAACAAGTAATGCAATACATGCAGTGTCAGTACAAAAGTTTTGATTGTACGACAGAAGAGATACCGAATTAGAACGGTCAACTGAATAACCAACGGTGTGATACAGCTTTGTCAGATGCCTTCTATTTTTCGTTTTAATTGGTGTGTACAGACCCTGTACACTTTTTATTAAAGCATCGTGTATGTGACGTCGTTGGCGAGCACGTGGCGATATGGTGACGTCATAGCTAACCTTGTGGTTTCATTGTTGAAAGTTTATCCTCGAGTCAGGACGTGTTTTTGTCAGTGCTGTGTTAGTGCACTAGAACAGTATGATGACTGAAAATTTGCCGAGGAAAACAAATTGTCATAGGCTACGATGGATGTAATAAAGTCAGAAGAATTTACGGAATTGCACTCTCTGCAGTCGTTTTCTGAAAGTTTTGACGACGACATTGACAGTCTGAAAATCTCCATCGGCCAACGGAGCCTTCTGCAGAAAGCTGTGAACTCGATTCAGAAGTCCCCAGACACGAAACCTGCACCTTCATGCAGTTTTCCCTGTGAATCGGAACTTACTACTAAACATTTCAAAAGGACAAAAAGCTGATTGAGTTGTTAGAGGACCTGGCCAAAGGGGATGGATCGTTCAAAGTAAGCGATGTTCTTGGCGGGAACTTCAAGGCGGACAGCGAGAAGCTTGCTGCAAACACCGGGACAAGAAAACCTTTATTCATCAAGGACTTTGTCTCGAGCAATAGGATCGCACCCGATGGTGCTGATGAAAAGGAAATATTCTCTGGGAATGATTCATGTATGGTCATGTGGTCACAAAAAATAAAACGAAGGGCGACCAGAAAATGTTACAATACCACAGTGGATAAGCGTTAATATGCGGATCTTAAAGGCTCTTATAGAGAGAGGTGACATTGCATTCATGGATAACATGCTCGATTACATTCGCTACACGGATGAAATTGGAGAATATTCCCAGATATACGTCACGCAGTCCCTTGTGCTGTATGACCACCGATATAGAGAAAACAGGCAAAGGAGAAATTTCGATGGGGAACTCCGGATTATTATTCCGTTAATTTTTACCTCCGTCTCAGTGTCCGTTATACTAATGTACAGACCGCTTCCGGTAACAACAAACAACCGGTTTTGAAAGATTCTCGGGGCCAGAATATCTGTAGAAATTATCAAATGGAAGAGGGGTGAAAACGACGTATTTTTAGATATAGTCATATGTGTTCTGCCGATGGCTGTTTTATGTTGCCATCACGAAAAGTGTCCACCATGGTGACTTCTGCCACATAAATGAGCCAGTAACTCCTCTTTTTTCTCTCAAAAATAGCAGACACATGCTGGTGTATCAAGTCCACTGACGAGTAAGGTAAACCATGTTAGCTTGTTATAGCTCTGAAAATAATAGACTAGCCACTGAAAAAGCAATTTTGAAAGAAGTAAATCGTGGTAATTATGTTGTAACTAGTTGTAAACCTAAGATCATCAGTGCATTGATATGAGCTCCTAAACCCAATAGTTCTGACATCAGACTTATTCATGATGCGTCTAGGCCCTATGGAAAATCGATGACTTCTTATGCTTCTTTAGAGAAAACTAGTTACACGTCTTTAGATCAGGTGTGTGCTAACCTAAAGCAAGGTAAATTTTGTGCAAAGGTAGACTTGTCACAAGCTTATAGGTCTGCCTGGTAATTATTGTGCAACAGGGTTAAAGTGGAAATTTACAGGATGTAGTTTGTACACTTATATGTACGATAACAAACTATGTTTTAGCGCTTCTAAAGCACCTAGTATATTTAAATGTATTTTTGAAAGTGTTACTCGCATCGTGAAACGTAGAGGTTTTAAGAATATTCATGTGTATTTAGATGATTTTATTGTTACTGATTCATATGATGAGTGACTGAATGCATTTATTTGTTTGAGACAGTTATCATATAGATTAGGTTTTACAATATACACATAACACATCATTTATTGCCAGCAGAGACAATGTTGTAGCAGGTGGGCTTTCGAGGCGTGACAATATTAATTATGCCCTTGTATCTAGAGAAATGTTGTCGCGTTTTGATGAACTCATATTACATTCTTTGTATGATTTTCGGAGGCATATGTCTAATCAATATGCTTATTTTATTTCCCAGATACTGTGCAAGCTCGGGAACGAAATCTGGACAGAGATGTATCAGCATGTCATCTTTCCTGCGGTTTTGCTTATATTTTGGATACCAAACGGTACCTTGTATTGTTACAAATATATGCAGATATATCGTATTCTTAGCATGATCTCTGTCTACTCGTAGGATACTGGGATATTTAAATATAATTAATATAATCAACATGGAACTCGGACTGGATAACCCGCTGGATTCACACAGTGTGCATTCACTAATGAAAGATTTTAACCGTGTGATTGGTACCCCACCAAAGAAGAAGTTACCTATCACCCCAGACATATCATTATCTATACATGCAGTTTTAGATTTTTCCATCTCTTTTAATGTTGCACTTTGGGCAGCAATGCTTGTATCATTTTTCACATTTTTAAGGAAATCATCTCTTGTTCCTAGAGGTGTCAAACCATTTTCTAGCAAGCTTCATTTATGTTATTCATGTGTAAGACAAACTCATAATAGTTGTGTCATATCGGTCAGACATACTAAGACCATCCAGTATCATGAAAGAGTTTAAAATATACCTATTCTATGTATAGAAATGTTTGTCTTATGCCCCATGTCTGCTCTTGGCTGTATGCGTAAAATGTACCAGTAGTGCATGATTATAGATGTCTCTTTTCAGTTACTTGCATGAAGGCACACTGACATGTCTTACATATGCTACCTTTGTAAAAGCAGTTGAGCACTCCATTACAGCATGTGGTTATGGTGCATATCTCTATTACGGTCACTCCTCTAGACGGGCTGGTGCTACATATGCATTTAGTTTAAAGTTACATGGAGACTGGAAGTCTAATGCTTATCTCAGATATATTGACATTTCTACAGATTTGCAATAGAAAATGGTCAATGTTATGGGCGTTTGGGAAGCTTTTTGAGGGTTTATTTTGTATCGGCATAGTTCCTGAGTGTACATTGTTTGATTAGCTTGATATTTGAAACATTTTGCGTTCTAAATAAATGTAATCTCCAATACGCCTATTGTGATGATTTTGAGCATTTGAGAAATTAAATGACAGATTATATTTTTAATCTAGATTTAACTGAGCTGTATCTGTCAGGTAACCACTGTGTGTATCAGATTTTGTACAATCCTGTACACCTTTTGTTAAAGTATTGTGTATGTGACGTCATTGGCGAGCACGTGGCGATATAGTGACGTCATAGCTAGCCTCGTAGTTTCATTGCTGAAAGTTTATTCTCTTGTGAAGACGTGCTTTTTTTAACCCACCCCCCACCCTCCACTGTCATACATGTAATTTTTCTAAGCTTTGTAGCGTCTTATTTTGTACATATCATGTGTTCAAAAGCCAGCGTGGCCTAGTCGTATCGCGCTGGACTCCTGATCGGGAAGCCGGGTTCGAGTCCCGCTCTTGTCATGCCGGTGCCCTGTCTTTCGGATGAGACAGTAAAAACCGAGGCCCTGTGTCGTGTAATGCATTGCACGTTAAAGATCCCTCACTGCTTCGGGTGGGTCGATTGCAAAGGTCAAAATTTGTATGCCCCGCATCATGCAGATGCCGTCACCATATACGTGAAATACTCATGATGTGACGTTAAACAAAAATCAATTAATCATGTGTTAGCAAATGTATTGTAGGAGGGTTTATTTTGTACGAGCATAGTTTCTTAATAAATATTATCTTCCATACGCCTATTGTGATCATTTTGAGCATTTGAGAAATTAATTGGGACATGAATCTATATTCCCTGTTATTGCAATCATTATACAACTTCTGATTTTATGCATTTATTTCAAAGCGATTGCTTCAATAGAAAGAGTAAAAAATAATTGCATAACAGTACACCTTTACATTCTAAATTCAACTTTGGAATAGATTTCCTACATAATTGGCAACAGATACGGTCTTACTTAACGTTAGTAATTTATATCGCTGATTCTTTTAGTTTCCGTCATGCGATAAAACTTTCATCTTCACTACTTATTGTACATGCAATCTTGTAACGATTTGTAATTCAATATAACCCTTAAATAAAGGAGAAATATAAATAACCTACATGTATAACCAGATATACGACATTACTTGACACTTAAGAAATTAAGCCCCTGATATATATAGAAACAAAATTTCGATCCTTAATTCCCATCCCATCAATAATTTTGCTCATATAGTTATGTTAAAACTGTTACATTTCTTCAGTAAGCTGGTTTCTATTATTCATAATGAACGTGGCTTTCATTGTTGCTTTAGTTGCCTTGTATACATGATTGTTACTTTATGCTTTCTCGTTCATTTTACTTGTTTGAGATTGTTCCTGTTTCAATTTTGAGAATGTTTCTTATACCTGCAAATCCTTGGTGATTTGTTTCATACAGCTTTGTCAGATACCTTCTGTTTTCATCTTTTATATATATATATATATATATATATATATATATATATATATATATATATATATATATATATATATATATATATATATATATATATATATATTCAATCTGTACTGTTTTTGTTTGGCTTATGGATTCGATATCTGAATAACGCTACAATATTTGAGAGTTTATTTGTTTCTTGTTTTCATTACTTAATACTTATAATACAGCACTGGATCCTACGTAAACCCTAAATCAACCAATTTGGCACATGGAAGTGAAACTGTAGGTGTGTCTCAGGCTTCAGTAGATCAATATATGTTAGAAGACTGCATCGTCCTCAAAGAACAATACTTTCATCAAGTAAAGTTAGTTTCCTTCAAAATTTATTTTACGTGTATAAGACATAAAAGTCAAATTTTAGTTTAAGACAACAACACCAAGATTAGACTGGAAGTATAGTATTTATACAAATTTATAATTAATGTACAAAAGTTAATAAATCACAGATCAGAATGAAAGTTTATCCAGATAAATTTACGATATTATCTATCAAAGAAAAAAAAACTAACATACAAGACAAAAAACCCAAAACAAAATCGAAACATCAATAACAAAATAAACAAATGTACATAAAGTCTTGCTAAGACTAGTGTGAAATCGCCAGCACATCAACAACTTATCTTGGACTAAACTGCCAATTATCAACTTACATAAACGTTCAATTTTGAAAAATATATCACAATTCCAAACAAGTTTTAGCCACATTCATCTTACTCCAAAATACATGGAAAGAAGTTGGATTTCAAGTAACTGGGATGTACCTCTGGATCACACATCAGCTCGATAGATTTCAGTAAGAATATTCAATTCAGTATCTGACATAATGGTTACAGAAAGAAGGATTTTGTAGAAAATATTTCCCATACCTGAATATTTTCATGTTACAATTAACAAAACAATAGAGCGCAAAACTCTAGATACGTGCTATATGGAGTATCCACATGGTTTCCAGTTCGATTTCGTCTGTGTAACATTGTCACATGGTGTTCAGAAAATTACGTGGATACAACATTGTGCAATCAGATTGTGCCAGGTTTATTCGTTGGCTAATACTGTCTTCCGCGTGGTCTTTCTACAAAACTTGTAAAGTGTTCTATACCTTCCTTGGCGAAGTTATTATACTTGAATCAGATGTCTCCCAATTTGATTATATTTAGCTCGAGTGTATTTATTTCTCAGAACAAGTTATAATGCTGAGATAAGTGATAAATGTATCAAATGATATCACGATCCTCGGCTGCAATTTTTTATTATAGAAAAAGTACCATGGCAGAAAACTTTTATATGACAATCTTAAAAATGCTTATGTATATATAATAAAAACAATATTTTCATAACCATAGAAAGACTTTTGTAAGTATATAAGTAATGCCAGAAAAAATCCAGAATGCAGTCATCTATTTTATCCATATCTATTATCATTTGATCATATTTACCGATTACAATTGTCCTTCTTCATCCGGCTCCATCCGTTTATGAATATATTATTTTAAAACTTCTCTTGAAATTGACAATGAACATCAAGCATTGACAAAGCTAGACAGTAAAAAACGAGCTAGAGATCAATCTTAAAGCAATTCATGGCCCAGATATTTAGCGTACCTTTCGCCCATGTCTGGTCAGACATTTCCAAAAATGTGACAGAGACTTAGATTTTATGTTGGAGAGATAGGATTAACTGATCTCAGTGATAAATAATTTGTACAAAGCATAGAATTGAAGTCTGTGTCGGTCTCCTGAATCATTTTTGGTGATGAATGAAATACTTGCTTGTACAAATTACTTATTATTAAGCGGTAGCTGTATATGATTGATATTTTTATAGAACTCTAGCCATACTTTGTAACCATTAAATATGTTTTCTTCTCTGATGATTGTGCAGTGTTGTAAAGAGTGAATCAATGTGATCGAGGCAACATCAATGTCCGTGTACTCTAACGTGACATGGACTTTGTTTTGATTATCCAAGAGACTTGACACAAATTTTCCCCAGCTACTAGCAGACATGTTAACATGACATAAAGTTAGCTTCTCCAAGAGCGTCATATGTGATACATTCATTGGGGTGCCATGCAATGTAAAGATGATGGATAAATCCAAACCACAAATCCAAAAATCATGAAACCATAGGACATACAAAATCAGTGAAAATGAAAAACAAATGGAAAATAACAAAATATGTCTACTTGAAGAGCATATGTGAACCCCTGTGATGAAGTGAGATCAGGTGCCCGGGGAGAGTGAGCATCTCCTGCTTGCTAGCAACACCCGTCACATATACCCAGTAGAAAGAGTCAAATCGTGTGAATTCCATATGTATCTATATATGGAGAAGTCGAAGTAGGTAACCTTCTAGTATAGAAGGTGTCAAATCTGTGTAAAGTGATCGGAATCGGTCTCAGCCCAGAATATCATTTAAAAGTCTGGATAACGAGATATCATATGGAGTAATAAGAGTCTCGTAACGACCGTAGAACTTCCTCAGTGACGATGCTAGTCTAGCACATATATAACCCTGGTTGAGCAGCTTAACTGAAAGTCGCCTAGCCCTCAGAACAAAGTCATTGTAATTTGAACATGCTCTGGAATAACGTATTAACTGAGATATGAATACGCCATATGCGGGCGTTGATGGAATGTTGCTACTTATGAAAGGAAAGTTTGTGATAGCGAAATTGAAATCGTCACGTTTGTCATAGAGTGAGGAGTTCAATTGACCATTAATGTCGAAAGATAACATAATATCTAAATACGAAGTAGAATTACTAGTTTCTGTGGTTTCTTTTACCTCCAGTTCACTTGGATAGATGATGCTAAGGTAATCCGCGAATGAAGGATTATTAATTGAAAGCAAGTCATCTATATATTTAGCTTAATTGCCACAGACGTACGGACTTTAACCGAGACAGTTTTGTTAGAGCTTCTAGTACAGTAACATCACAATATTTATTACTACCCCCATACACTATGCATGTTAACTGTTCGAGTTTAGGTAACACAGCGGCCAGCATCTCATTGTCCTGTTGGTCACACATCACGATGTATAACGCTGTGAGAGATGTAGAATGCTGAGGAAGGCACTGGATAATGCTGGATATGTTTGATACACGACGCAGGTACAGTGATACAACTGTGTTACTGGTACTGACCATCGACTCCGTGGCCATTTTGAGCCCAGTATCACTGTTATTATGCTCAAGACAAACATCCGAAACATGATAGGTGGTTGGTATAGTGATGCCTAACACGGTTTCAGCAAGTACCATCTCATTGTACCACTCACTCTGTGTTTGGTATAGCGACCAGACTTTGTCTATATATTCCACATTCATTGTCTCACGCCAAATTATAATATTTTCATCTCTTTCTGCCATGCTGCATACTTGCTGAGAAAGCTCGCACAAAAGTGAGCAATCCAGCCAAGCGAGGAATATTACAACATTAGAAAATTCCATGACCTTATCGATGGAGTTCAACTGATTAACAAATGTTTCGATGAGATTTGGGGTTCGGGAAATGTGCATTGCCGCCATAAGTTCCTGTATCAATTTATGGAAGAAACTGATACTGACTTTCTGGGTATTATAGAATCCCGGTGCCTGACATTGACTTATAAAACCCACCTTTAGTGCTAACTCTACGGTAGATCTCCCCATGTTTCTTTCTAAGCTATCTTTCTCAAACACTAAGCGTGTTTGATTTGACATTAGATCATCGTACGCTAATTTACAAAATGGGTTTAGGATATTTTGGAACTCAACGAGTTTTGGAAACTTTTCAGGCAGTACCGAGGGCATGGTGTTTACTGCAGGTTTCAGATCAGCCTGTTCATCACAATGTTTTCTGAGATAATCTTTAACTTCATTGTTGTTTTTTTCAGTACGTTGAATGAGCATGTTTAGAATCTCGAATAAGAAGTAAGTCCATGATTTTTCTTCAAGTCCTGTTTCGAGGTTGCTTGTTTCCTCTTCACACCAAGCAATGCAAAAAGCCGTCAATATCAATGGCAACTGAATCAATTCCTCCATGTCAAAATCTAGAGATCTATCTACACAGTAATTTGTTAGTCTATTCGTCAATTCTTGATCATCCATGCCGTATAAATTTTTTACAGTACACTCTATCAATTCATTAATGGAGTCTGGATCGATCCCTAAAATTTCTATCACTTTATCCTGTGCTGTATAGTCTATCTGCAGCTTTTCCAGTTTCCATGGTCTTAATGACGTAAAAAGCACACAGTTCACCAAGCCATAGGTGTCAGGGAAGTCATGAGAATTAGTGGTCCATTCATCTAAACCATCCAAGACAACTAGACAGCGTATATCATTATTGCAGAGTACATATCTGATCGACTCCATCAGACGGGGGTCTCCATTTGACACACTGTCGCATATCATATCCATCACTCTGGTCCTATTCACTTTGACATACCTCATCGCAATATGAAATATAAATTTAAACTGAGAGAGAACTTCTTGTATATCACTTTGTTTTGCTTGTTTCAGTTTACACCATTCTTCTAAAAGTTTAAAGCTAAAGACTGTCTTGCCTCTCCCAGCTTCTCCTTTCATGAATATTCTTTTTACTGGTTTGTCTTCGTTAAAGAAGATATCGGCTGTTGTCTCAACAGTTTGTTTTTCAATAACCTTTTCCTTCTTTTCGCGGTGTTTTGATGTTATATCTTGCGCTACAACCACCGGAGAAAATAACTGACTAAGAGGCATGGTTTTACCACCTAGTGGTATTACTGGAATACATCCTGTTGCATTCTGGTAAACTTCTATAAGTTTATTCTCTAAATGTTTAGTATCTGAAAAAAGCAACACTGTATTGTGTGAAGTGAGGCTCAACATAATAATATATAATATAAGAATTTCTTCACATGCACCTGGTTTGACAGCGATTTTATTGGGGTTCGTATTTGTCTGAATATGCCACTATACACGATATTGTCCTTTTATTTCATGGACATGATTCATCTGTCGGAACTTCGTTTTTTACTTGACCCGAAACTTAATTGTGATAAAGAAGGTCTAAAACACCAATCTCTGTTTCCTTTTTCATTATCCATGCTAGATGGTAATTCAGTTGCTTCGCGCGCTGATCAATCAAAGATCGCCATTTTGTCTTGCACATTACATTTGACCTAATTGGCTACTGCTCGTTACTTTAGCATTATACCTAATTATTTATAGAATCTCATTTTCGTCTCATAACGGACATACTGCCTCTACTGTAATGGTTTGATCAAAATATCGAGGAATAGGGGGAAATCTATTCTTGATGACACTCAATGATGATCCTGTATCAAAAGGTGAATGTAACAATTTGACCTGACATCAGTTACTATCGTATTTCATTTCAGTTTTTCCATTTAATGAAAACAAATAAGCAGAGGCACAAAGGAAATTACATATACATTGGAGATTTAGAGTTGTTTTTTAACGTACCTAGTTCAATGTCGGGATCGCCTTCTTCTATACCTCTCTAGAAATCTGTAAAGTATAACTGTTTGTTTTATAATAGTTTCAGTGTCACATTTTTTTTTTTTTTGCAAAAACTGAAAAAATATTTCATCTTCTTATTCATATTCAGGCTTTATTGCAGCTGTTAATATGCATGCAAGTATAGGGCCTAAACAGTTTCTCTATAAAAGGCTTGATTTATTTTCTGTTTTGCTATCATTTTTTTGAAATGCTAAGGAAGGATGTCTAAGGAGTATATATATAACATACAGATGATGCTGTAATGATCTTTGTTCCATTCGGACAAAATGCAGGCTGTATAATTCAAACCCACCTATAATGACTCTCATTTCAATTGACCCTCCAACGTCAACAGATTTAATAATTTCTTGAAGCTGTTGCAGGACTTTTGTGACGGACGTTGTATGCAACAAGGGGACGCTTACTCCTTTCGGGCACCTGGTCTCACCTCCATTCTATTGGGGTTAGTATTTGTCTAAATAATGACTTTATATACGATATTGTCCTTTTATTTCACGGACTCTGAGAAATGGTTTAACCTTCTGAACTACTTCTTATTTACCTGACCCGAAACTTAATTGCGATAACGTTAGGCTAAACCACGGGTCTCTATTTCCTTTTTCATGCTAGATGGAACTTCAATGGCTTGCCATGCTGACCGTGTAAACAAATATCACCATTTTGCCTTGCACATTAGATTTGACATAATGGGCTCGCTATCTTAGCATTATACCTAATTATTTATAGAATTTCATTTTCGTCTCATAACGGACATGCTTCTTTTTGTGCTACTGTAATGCTTTGATCAACATATGGCGGAATTGGGTGAAATCTATCCTTGATGCCACTCAATGGTGGTCCCTTATCAAAAAGTGAATGTAACAATTTGACCTGACACGATTTACTTACGTATTTCATTATAGTATAAATAATCAGAGGCACAAGGGAAATTACTTTGAGTATTGAGTATATTACATAAACATTGGAGATTAAGATTTATTTTGTTTTAACTTACCTAATTCAATGTCTGGATCATCGTCTTCTACGCCTCTGTAGAAATCTGTAAAGTATAATTAAGTGTTTTATAATAAGTTTGCTTCTTATCACTAAAAATCTTAAATGACATTTTATTATTTTTTTTTTATTCATGTATTGTATAGCTCCATGGCCACATAACTGAGCCATATTCAAGCTTCTCTGTGGCAGTTAAGATGCATGTAAGCATAGGGCCTAAAAGTTTCTCTGTAAAAGACATTTGATTTATTTTCTGTTTTGCTATCATTTTGTTGAAATGCTAATGAAGGATGTCTAGGTAGTAGATATATAACACACAGATGATGCCGTAATGATTCGTGTTTTATAGGGACAAAAAGCAACAATTTAAACCCACCTATGATGACTCTCATTGCAATTGACCCTCCGACGTCTGTGCCATAACAGCAATACAATCGACCGTCCCCAGTAGTTGCCATAACAACAGTACAATTGAATATTTCTCCGATGTGCTTACTGTATTTTCCATGGAGACTTTTTTTCTTACAACTTCTCTAATGTATGTTTAATAGACAAGTTACATCTTTTACGACGGCTGTTATTGTCTGTTATGTACTAATGCATGGCTATATATAAATATATATAGACAGATAAATGAGTATAAAGCATACAAATCATTTTCTTATACGTCAAATTCTGTATTACTCACGTCCCTTCCATCTTTTTCTTCTATACCAGCACACAGCTGCAACGATAAACACTGCTACTCCTACCATTCCTGTCACGATTCCCAGAATTATGGAATAATCATTCTTGTTCTCTTCCCTAAACATTTCAATGAGAAATAATATTGATATTTAATATATTTTGTTTTAGTAAGTGCATTTTTTTTCTTTTTGCGCTTGGGGAAAGTTAAATAATACAGCAAATGCCAACCTTTAAAAATTTTCATATCACGTGCTGTTAAGATGTCGTTTTATGATCATATACAATTTTTTCAAAATATTCTGAATTTTATGCAAGTCGTTGGGGCAAATTTTCAACAAAAATATTTAGGTTTAAAACGCACTAGATTGTTCCGAATGTATTATCCTGGGAAGCAATGTGTTTCAATGCTATTCTCCACGGAATGTATTATCCTGGGAAGCAATGTGTTTCACTGCTATCCTCAACGGAATGTTTTCCTCATATTTTCAAAATGGTCACCTTGATTTTTATTGAATGACGAACAAGGATATAACATGCTTTCACCTTGACTTTATTGAATGACGATTTGGGAACAAGGGTATAACATTCTTTAATGCCATTAATTTTATCTCCAAAATTTAACATGCTTTCACCTCAGAAATTGGAAAACCAGGTATAATCTGGAGTGGAGATCATTATTATTGGCCGCATAATTTATAATGTGTATTAACCCCACAATGTTACGATGGTTTTTAAGACTTAAGGACCATATTCTTAGGGTAACCCTAATCTATGGGATTATCATAAAGACTACGTGTTGAGCTGATAGTTCACAGTTATGACGCAAAACTTTCATTTTGCATTTGTAAATAAAACCAATCAACTGTGTATATGTGTAATATATTCGCTCTTACAATGTCCAATATAAAATACGGAGCAATTCAATGTTACAGAAAACCAGTATAGAACTTTACACATTGCGTTTTTGCATCTTGGGTTATACATTTGGCCAAGGTCAAGAAACTTTCTTGGGATAACGCCTTGTACTCTTTATCATTTATCTGTGAGGTAAGAATGAAACTGCTACAATTACAGCAAATGTTTTATGTACTAGAAACAAGAAGTGACAGATTCATAATGACCTCGACCTTAGAGATCTTGCCATGGGTCGAGCTCAACGCTCTCCATTATATTTTCTGTAACAACTGTTCAGAGTGTTAATCAGTGCAAACAAGTATTTTACAGACCAAGCCAACAAGTACAAAGAAAAATAGACGTTATGCCTCATATAGAAATATTTTAACTAAATGTGAATATATCAGCAGTTTATACCTATTATGTGATATTTCAGGAGTTAGAGGGGTGTCTGTTATAAGGATGTCGTAGACCTTGTCACCGGTAGAATTCTTTGTGCATAATGGTGGAGGCATATGGGATCTAAAAGTAAAAGATATCATTGATTTATAATAAAGGTTTTGTCTCACGTGATAATTATTTTTACCAGTATTACATGTACTAAGCGTTCTATATTCCTAAAGAAAATAAGACAACAATGGTAATTCCTTATTACTGTTGACGCTTCACAGATCGATGAGATCTCTGTGTAACTATGACATTGGCTTTGGAGATGGAGAAAGCTTGAAGGATTTCTGACACAAGAGCTGCATGTAAAGTACATACATTTGTAGATTTGATTGGTCCAGTAATCAGGATCAGTCTTCTTGGGACATCCCGGTTCACTACAGGGATTGAAAACACCACCAATTCTAGTTCTCCCGCTCTCTGTATGGAATGCTCATGGACAACCACCTGAATTATAATTAGAAATAAGATAATTGTACATTGTATAATGAATATATCAAGTCTTCATATTGTTAAAAGTAATATAAAGACGATAAATGTAAATTATATTAAAGAAGCACATAACGTAAAAGGAAGGCAAAAAAGATAAAAATAAAAAATAATAATAAATAAATAAATAAATTAAAGTCAATATGAATAAAAATTGATATCAAATAAAAAGAGGGAAAGTCTCAGATATGGTGAAAATTATACACTGACTAAAAGGTCTTGTGCAATTCCTTTCATTTCCCAGACATCATCCACTACAGCTCTTAGTCCGGGATTCTACACAGCAGGGATAATCATACTGGTGTTTATGTTTTATGGCTTTTCAACTTAAATGGATCACATCTTTATGCATAATTGAAATATTTATTAAAAACGTACCCCAACGTGAAGGGTTGATATCAAAAGGCATCATGCATGTTTCCATCAAGTTACCATGGTCATCTTGTATACAGTGATAAACTTCCTTCGGTGTGCATTCAAATACTTGTTCCCTGGCTTGCCAAGTTGTCTTGGTAAACGGACATTCTTTCACAGTTATACGAACAGCACAAGTCAAATGTAGGACAATAGCAAAGTAAAACATCAACTGCATCATTGCAAATCTGCAAACAAATTCAAAAACCTCAAATTATTTATCATTTTCTGTCCCTTCATCTGCAATTATAACTAGATAGGAACCAGAAACACAAATCGGTCTTTGTCACTTTATATATATGACAAAAGTCAAATCAGTTTATATGTATCAAATGAAAATATCCTCCATAAAATGCCATAGCATAACTTTGAGAAACAAAGCCTTTTTAGAACCAAGCCTCATAGTATTTCTACATCATTCTAGAGATAAAGTAGTTGTGTAGATTTTTGTTCGACGTTGCCGATCTGCAGATCCCTCAATTTGTAATAAATATAGAACATATATACCTATGGATTTAGTGCACCATATGCGCATTTCGATAACTTATGTCTATTCAGTGATGCCCGTGGCCAAATGATTGGAATTCTCAAAATATATAAATATTTGAAGAGCAGTGTAGAAACCAAAATGACCGAAAAGTGAACCAAAGAATCTATCTAAGGACAGAGCTATGCATGAGGGAGTTACTCCTTAGTTTTAGAGTGATTTACTGAATTTCATGACTGAAAATGTTAAGTATATATTTCATGTCAGTTCAAAAGCACTGACAACGTATGATGCCCTCATGCACTATCAGTTCACCAGCAGTGACACCGGCCTAGAAGTTATAATAAATATAGAACATATATACCCATAAATTTAGTGCACCATATGCGCATTTCGACATCTTATAAATTTGGAATTCCTAAAATATATAAATATTTGAAGAGCAGTGTAAAAACCAAAATGACCGAAAAGTCTAAGGACAGAGCTATGCATGAGGGAGATACTCCTTAGTTTTAGAGTGATTTACCTAACTTAATTTACAGATCAGATGAATCTTCCAAACCTGCCTGAAATTTTAGATACCTTTTACTATATAAAATCATACAGGGAACTGAAAAGGTATATTTGGGAATGTTTTTCTGACATGTATGCAAATATTTTCTTATACTATATCATAACGTATATATGATTGTACGATTAATTCTCTATTGAGGGAAAATAGAGAAAATATATATTGAGGAAACAAATCAGCTGAAAAAGAAAGGAAGAGAATCAAAGTACATATACATCAATACTGCTACACCTGAATGCAGACTGAGAATTGTGAAATAAGCAATGCCAATTTAGTTTGCTAGCAAGCAGGAGATGCTCACTCTCCCCGGGCACCTGATCCCACTCCATCACAGGGGTTCACATATGCCCTTCAAGTAGACATATTTTGTTATTTTCCATTTGTTTTTCATTTTCACTGATTTTGTATGTACTATGGTTTTATGATTTTTGGATTTGTGGTTTGGATTTATCCATCATCTTTACATTGTATATCCATTTCGTCTTGCAGGGCAATTTGTGGAATGCCCGCGCCTCTTTTAAAATAAAATTTGCCAAAAAGGGACAGAATCTTGGAAGGTTTGAATTGCCTAAAATGTTCTTGCATTCAACCATATTTAAACCATTAATGAATAATATATGTTTCCGTTGTTTTAAATATTTTACATTACCAACAATCTCTGTAATACCTATATATCAAACGTGTCCTATAATAAATTTATCTCCCGTATGTCATCCTGCTCACCTTTCAAAACAAAAGATCATAGTAAATATTCCCTTAAACGTTACCGTTTGTTGTTTTTTCCGTATATAGCCTAAGAAAAAATTAAACTTGTGTAGATAAGTTTCCCATTGTCAATTATATTATTAAGTAATTTACGAATTTTTTTATTTAAAAAAAATCTTACCTTTAAGTCTCTAATCTGTTTATCTGTTACAGAAGAAGTCAAATTGCATCAAAACATGCCTTTAGATTTTTTAAAAATCCGTATTATATCGGGATGAAAGTACGATAGAATTTTAATAGGAAAAACTTCTCGAGAGTTATCATTGTTTATGACAGAGGAATCTTTTTCCCCTAAATGTATAGATTTCTATAAAGAAAATAATCAAAGGTGAAAGGTTTTGTAATATTCTTTCCAGGACGATGTTTCAATAAACAAATGCCTCCGGGGGTTTACTAAAGTGGAACTTGTTAGTCAAAGTCTAATTGAGTGCAAGGCTTACTATCACAATTCCCTTTTAATCAGTTTTCAGAAATCTGAAAACTTGTCAACTGTGAAATATATGAAGTCTTATTATTGTCTTACCCTTTACACCTTCATGACAAACTAAATCATAGACTTTGTTGCCAGGGATATGCCTTTAATTTTTGTGCACCAGATGAGTATTTCGACAACTTATGTCTCTTCAGTCATGCTCGTGGCCGAATGAATGCAATTCTCATAATACATAAATATTTGAAGAGCAGTGTTGAAACCAAAGTAACTGAAACGTGAACCAAAAATCAATCTAAGGACAGAGTTATGTATGAGGGAGATGCCCCTTAGTTTTAGAGTGATTTACATAAATTCATGACTGAAAATTTTAAGTATATATTTCATGTCAGTACAAAAGTACTTAAAAGTAGACAGTCAGTACAAAAGCAATGAAACAAGACTTATGATGCCCTTGGAGACTATCAGTCCACCAGCAGTGACACCGGCCTAGTGGTTATAAATAATATGGAACATATACTTTTCAATTTTGTGCACCAGATGCGCATTTTGACAAATTATGTCTCTTCGGTGTTGCTCGTGGCCGAATGATTGGAATCCTCATAATACATAATATTTGAAAAGCTTATATATAAGCGTTTTTACTGCTTGACAATGCTTCACAATTTATGTGCATTCCTCTGTGCATTGGAACCGTCATCGAATTTGACATGTTTCCATATAACTGTTCAGATGGGTGTTGTGTGCAAACTAGAGACGCTCTACCCGGGCATCTGGTCCCACCATGGAATGTTGTATTTCTTGGGGTTTGCTACGTTTTGTATGGGAAAAATTCATGATTTTGCGTCCCGTGTTAGACTTCGACATTGGATAACTCATCGGTACTTCTCCGTTGATTATTACAAGGAGGCTGTCGCAATTGATATCGCTACTTACCTTTAACTCCATACATATCCCGTATCGCCTGTTATGCAACATGTAAATGACATAACAAAATATCATTATTTTATCGATCATTTCCTAAAGGACTGTTAGAAAAGTCTATTTTCAGCGTAATGTGTAAAATCAATAGACGGATTTATGTAGCATAGAAAAGTCGATAGATCCCTTTGTAAGTCTGTCTGCTATGTCGCTGTAATTTTAAATAGACACATAATGCATATATGTACACTCTATCATGAATCTTCTAAAATTGTCTTTAATTCCATAGGTCTCTGGTGTCAGTGGCGAGTAAAGACGTAAATACGGCGCTAATTAAATACCACATTGCCGTGATATATATCGCAAACCGAAAAGATTATTCTCAAATACCTCTATATCTTCATGTTATATAGCTTCAAACTCAATTCCTCTGTATTTCCCGTTCTAAGGGTGAAGATCAAATGCCTTTCCTTTTGTGCGTACAGCTCCAATGCCTCTGTCTCTTAATACAGAGTAGATGCAGGTCCTCTGCCTATGTCCCTTCTCCTTATGTAATTGCCTTTGTCCAATACATTGATAGAAATGCAAAGTCAGTGCCTTTATGTACCTGCAGATTCACTACCTGTGTGCCTTTATGTACCTGCAGATTCACTACCTGTGTGCCTTTATGTACCTGCAGATTAACTACCTGTGTGCCTTTCCGTTGTGTGGATACATATCCAATGCATCTTTCCCTTCCTGCTATAAAGCTGTAGATCAGCCACTAGATACCTTGTCTCACTTTATTTACAAAACCTATGATTTTAACCGAGTACCAACTTTCACATCAAGAGAACGATTTAATATAATGCAAATAATGCTTACTTTTTCATTTTGATCACACCTCTGGTTCTTCCGTATGCGCATGCCCATATTGTATTTGTATTTTGACTACCGCTAGGTTTTTTATTGATTCCATCATAGCATTGTAATACAGTAGGATATTCTATGTATCGTTTTGTGGTGTATATTTTGATGGATGATAAAGTGATTCATTCTTATAAATTGTTTACATCGTAGTGTACAATTAGTCAAATTCTGAGGATACAGCTTGAGTTTTTCCGAATGCAAAATATTGAACAGAAATATACACCATATTGCATGTCATACCGTAGCTGTTGTTTATCTCATACTTCGTGCTTTGTGTATATCGTTTGGATGTTTAAGGATTCTTTTCAAAATTAATTTGGTTTATTTGGATATTTAGAAAAACTCCAGTCTCCCACATAAGTGAAGACTTATTTAGTTAATACCAAATACTTACCCCAATAGTTTGATCGAACGACTGAACGACTCAATGCTGCGTAAACAGACAATATGTCTACATTCATATGGTGGGGTGTAGTGAATAGAAAATAAATGTATTTAATCCACTAATACTCTATTGCTTTCAGAGACGAAAAACGTTGGCGTGTACCTTAAACAGATTATACGATAATTACAATTCCTCAAAGATCTAAATACCCAATCCCTGAATATCTATGTTTCAGTCCTTTAAAAACATCTCTACATTCATAAAAAGACAAAGACATAGGCTGAATTTTATATCTATTTTTAGGAAAAATTCGAAAGATAAGCGTTAACAGAAACATCAAAGGTGGGACTGATCACTCAAGACAGGTGGATTGTCTGTAAAGCATTAGAAGTAGGAAAAAAGGTTTTGTTTATGATAGTTGTTCCATAAATACACGTTGTCTTTAAATCAGACTTGAACATTTATTTATTTATCACCGTTGCACGTGTCGGTTTCCTCGAGTTAATTCACAAATGCCTTAGATTTCTACAAATAGTTAATACTAAAATCAAGGTATGCTAAACACCTGTGAGTTTGAGATACTCTATATTCTATTACTACGTAAGAGACATTTCAATCGATATCTCAAACTGCAGATTACAATTAAGACTCCTTAACTTTATTATTGTAAAGGTTGAGAGAAAATAATTGAAGTGCTATTAGAATGCTGGGGTATTTTTATATTTTCTTAAAATCCTAATTGAATTATTATAAAGTACATAAAAATCACTGGTCTTTCTACTTCAGTATTTCTCTGAGAGATGTCTAAAATTGTCCATTTGCCCGATTTTACAGGAACACCCGAGTAAAGTAAAGGCTTCCTGTACAACTTTTAACGTCATTTTACTGTGACGTCACAATGTAGATATTAACGTCATAATTAAAAGTTTAGGAAAAGTAGCATTTGTATAACTTCTGACGTCACATATTACGGAGATTAACGACTGAAAAAATCCATCGAGTTGTTTATGGATTACTGTATATATTTTGTGATCGGAGTTATGCAGCAGTGTAGTTGTGGTTTTTTTTTCAGCGAATCGTGTATGTAGATACGCACATTGTATAGAAAAATTGTGAACATTTTTATAGCACTTTAAGAGGCATACATAAGTTTGTCAAATTAAGAAAAACATTTTACAATATTTAGACCTCTTTCGCTGGGTATTGTTTTGTGTATTTCTATTCATTGCGTCTCCCCTTTATATTCAAACATTGCACTAAACACTTCCTATGTTACTTAATAGTGATTATATATAACGCTAATACTTCGTATTTTGTCGTGCTATAAAGTTTTACCTTGAATCTCTTCACTACCTAATTCATGTACTCTTTAAAACACATTTAAAACGTCCTTTGTAATTTGATATAAACTTTAAATACGTTCTTCCTACATGTATAACCATAGCTACGATCTTTCCCACACAATAAGACATGTGCAGTGGCAATTTACCTCTTTGACTGCAAACGATCGATAGCACAGTCTTGGTGTTCACACCTGAGGGGCAGCTGTTTACATTAGATTCAGAATCCAAACACTTTCAACTTTTACTATCCTATGATTAGATATTCTTCTTCCTTTTTACAGATATAGAAACATGCCTAACCATTCTTTTTTCAAATAACTCTAATTTCTTCTATCAAGACGTTTCTATTATAGGAATTTAGTGCTATTTCAGATTCCTCTTTCAAGACTGTTTACCAATATTTTGGGACCTGACCCTACAAACTAACCATCTTAACTTTTTGACTATACTTGATTTGAGATAATACGTACATATATAAAGACATTTGTTCACGTGCATTTCCGACGCGGGAATTTCAGTTAAACAACATTTTTTGCCTTAAATAGGAAAATTTGACTTCGTGTTCTTGTCGCCTTCACTTCTTCATACAAGTATATTTATGTACTTGCTTCCTCGACTTGAAAAGTTGTTGCAAGACTTTTGCGACGGGTGTTGTATGCAACAAGGGGACACTTACTCCTCCCGGGCACCTGGTTTCACCTCGATTTTATTGAGGTTGCCAATTGTCTCAGTTTGACACTATACACGATATTGTCCTTTTATCCATGGACTATGAGATGTACATCGGATTGGTGATCATTATGTATTGTAAGACTGCATCTTCTTTGAGAGTCAATGGTTTCATGTCATAGAGGAATTTCCTTAAAACCCAAAGACTATTTTTTTCATGTACGAGATATTTTAGGATATGACACATTTGATTATTTTAAGACAAATGTCACCAGTCTGAGAATTGAAACTTAGGATCGTTTTAAAAAAGGGGGAGGGGTGTATCAGTCATACCCAGATTTAGTCAGCTTAGAAATAATGTCGAGAACTTAATAATGGCTCAAACAAAATAAAAGAAACAACCAAGTTTCTGAATAAATTTTCTTAAAAGAAAACTGTATGAGATTCGTTCGAAATCTCCATCACAACAACGACTTACCTGAGGCTGGCAATCAACATATTTAATTCTTCTTTGGAACATATTTCTGCTTCAGACAAGTCTATCTACATTCACTTCACTCCAAAGCACTTAAAATATAGTTGATGTTAAATCTTATTGTTTACCCTATCAAGGGAATACTCTTCTAAGTCATATTTCTGTCATGAGTTAAAGACTTAATTCTATTTCTAATTTCCACTTTTCTTATTTGTGTTATCTATCAAAACCACTTCGACTCCTTCAGCAGCTACATGTGTACATATGTTTATATCCTACAGCACATGTATTGTAAGAGTATTTCTTTATTCTTCCCGTACTGATATAGACGGAAAGTCCATATCGAACGTACATTTAAACTACAACCTTATTTAAGATTATTTATAAGATAGCATTTTAAAGTTATTTGAGACTACTATACCTGTACAGGAAGTGATCAATGGGTCGTAACATTGGATGTTAAATTACCCTGATACTCAAATGAGAAGTAGGTTTGACGGGACATAAAAATGATAATGTACAGTACCAACTTTTGGGATTAAAGACATTGGAAGTGTAGCTATATATGCTGTAGGAATGTTCCTATAAAATATCAGTAATCATTCGTTTTCATTATCGTATAGAGTTTATTTGTCCCAATCTGAACGTATGTGTTGGCTGTTGAATTCACGTTTGGGAGATTAGGTTATTATTCGTAGTAATTTTTCTTTCTTCCTTTAAAGTTGTATACCCTACAATTTGGTATAATTTCAAAAATTAGGTTATGTAACGCAAAAACTAACTGTATTTTTCTCGTGTTGCTGAAATTATTAACTTTGCGTTAATAACATTTTTGTTGCTTCAAACCTCCTGCGATATCAAAATAAAAGGAAAATACTTTGTAAATACAGAGGGTATTTCATAAATACAACCAATACCTGACTTCGCACATGCGCAGTTTAATCAAAACAAATACGACGAAGGAAGACTCCAAAAGAAATCAATTTCAGTAAATACTAACTTTAGCAGATATGAATGCAGATTTTTAAAGTTACTCGTCAAGTTTATTTACCCCACCCTCCATGATGCGGCTTCCGAATTAGATCACGTGATAAGTTGGTTGTAAACATTCTGTTTACGAACATCGCGTTTTAGATAACCTTATCTCACTTAATACGACGAATTTGATCACAGCATTTGTAAGGGCCCTTTAACATATGTTTTAGGCTTATATATATAATCAAAACAATTTAGAATAAATTTACCTATAATCTGCGAACATAGGGTATACAGCTTTAAGCAAATGATACATCGTATGTTTTATTTTTATCGTTTTATTGCCCTTGTGTTTCATTGTTTCACTAATGAGTTAGTTTTATTGGTTAGTTTTATTCTTATTTTATACTTACATTCACCAAAAAGGAATTCACTCGGGTGAGTCAGTGCAAAAACATGAATAATCACTTCAAACATTTAGAATATAACTACGGTTGAACACTTGAACACTATATAAAATGCAAGCGGGCATTATTATTGGAATACCTAAAGAATGATTCTTTAAAACGCTATTGACATCGAAATATGACGCTGGCATGTGTATGGTATTATGCCTATCTGCAAATTTATAAATTTCCGTGGCGAGTTTCTTAAAGAATTAAACTTAATGCAAATCTTATTTCTTATGTACAATATGAGTGGAGTAAAGTTTGTGATATTCTACGGGGCAGATGGTTGTCTAAAATATTTTTAAACTCCTTCGATATCGCAGTATCACCCAGGTATGACTATTGTATTAGACACCACTTCAAATTTATTTTTGTCCATGGCTATTTCTCTCTTACAATGAAGCCTGGTGCGATCTTTTCTATCATTTGTTACCATACACAATTAAATAGTTCTTAAGTGTAATGCCAGTAAATGTGATATAATACTGGGCCCAGGATAGTCTTTTTTTCAATAATCCCTTCATTTACTTCATTTCTTTAAGAAATTTTAATGTGAACTTCCAGGTTCTTTAAATGGGTTTATTATACTTTGATCACGACATTCATATTCTCGAGCTAATATCTAGGTCGGCTCGGGTATGGCTCGTGATCATGTAAAGTATGCATCCTGTACTGGCAAAACTTAGTTTGTAGCGTGTAGCTGAGTTTTCTCAAGTCCGAATCGTTAATGAATTGTCAGACTTCACGACTTTTTTTACAATACTCTCTCTCTCTCTCTCTCTCTCTCTCTCTCTCTCTCAATGTTCCAGACAGCCATACAGACATGGACAAAATACAGCAATCCTGTCTGAAATGATTTATACACTAAGCCAACAAAATTTTACAATTTATTTACAAATTAACTAAAATAACAAAAATTATAGATAATGTTTACAGCTACAACAGAGTACTGGAGTCCGTATTATGTTCACTGTTTATAATATGAATAATAATGTCCAGTGTTTAAGATCAAAATTAGTTCGATACAATCCAATTCAAGCAGTCGGTAAACACGATTAATCCCCAGTGTATATGTAGACAGGTAATGTAGTGCAGTGCTCCCGAAATGTCACAGTCCATGCCTTATATACATTCTCATAATTTCTAGACATTTCTAGTTTCTATAATGTTCAAGTGATTTCCAATATAGAAACATCTAGATTCATAAAAACTTTCAAGAGCATTCACAAATTATGGAACTACACAAGTTATACAACATACAGTCACAGAACTTTCTAGTACTTCTTAGAACATCCAATTATATATACAAACAAAACAGTAAATGACCCTCATAACGATATCATAGCATATATATTTTATATTTTTTATTAATGAAATATTTATGTACATACAAAAAGGCACTCGTATAACTATACAGATACTTTTGTCATTGAAAAGTAATACTTATATAAGAAGAACATTAGGATGATCTATTAAATCCTTTCTATCATCACTTCATCATATCTACCGATTTATGTCGCCCATCCTTATGTAAACCCCTCTGTATATCTAACCTATTATCTAAAAAACGACAAGAGACAGAAACGTACTCAAACAAGGAGCAGAAGATGTTTTTCAGTGCAATGCATGACCCGGATGTATAGTGTAATTTTCTACCATGCCTGGTCAGGCATTTCCAAAAATAATTCATGACACCGACATAGACTTCAATTCTATGCTTTGTACAAATTATTTATCACTGAGCGATTGCTGTGTATGGTTCCTATCTTTATAGAACTCTAGCCATACTTTGTAACCATTATTATCAGTATCCTCTTCCTTGATGATTGTGCACTCTCTAGAGCGAATCACTGTGATAGAGGCAGCATCAATATTCGTGTACTCTAATGTGACATGGATTTTGTTTTCATTACCCAGGAGACTTAGCACGAATTTTCCCCAGCTACCAGCGGACATGTAAACATGAAATAACTTAAGCCTCTCTAGATGTGGCATATCTGATACATTCATTGGGGTGTCATGCAAGGTTATGTACCACAGACATACTGACTTCAAGCGAGACAGTTTGGTCAGAGCTTCTACAACAGTAACATCACAAGCCTTATAACTACCCCCATACACTATGCATGTTAACTGTTCGAGTTTAGGTAACACGGCGGCCAGCATCTCATTGTCCTGTTGGTCACACATCACGATGTATAACGCTGTGAGAGATGTAGAATGCTGAGGAAGGCACTGGATAATGCTGGATATGTTTGATACGCGACGCAGGTACAGTGATACTACTGTGTTACTGGTATTGACCATCGACTCCGTCGCCATTTTTAGCCCAGTATTACTGTTATTATACTCAAGACAAAACATCTGAAACATGAAAGGTGGTTGGTATAGTGATGTCTAACACGGTTTTAGCAAGTAGCATCTCATTGTACCACTCACTCTCTGTTTGGTAGAGCGACCAGACCTTGTCTATATATTCCACATTCAATGTCTCACGCCAAATTATAATCTTTTCATCTCTTTCTGCCATGCTGCCTATTTGCTGAGAAAGCTCGCACAAAAGTGAGCAATCCAGCCAAGCGAGGAACATTACAACATTGGAAAATTCCATGACCTTATCGATGGAGTTCAACTGATTAGCAAATGTTTGGATGAGATTTGAGGTTCGGGAAACGTGCATTGCCGCCATAAGTTCCTGTATCAACTTATGGAAGAAACTGACACTGACTTTCTGGGTATTATAGAATCCCGGTGCCTGACATTGACTTATAAAACCCACCTTTAGTGCTAACTCTACGGTAGATCTCCCCATGTTTCTTTCTAAGCTATCTTTCTCAAACACTAAGCGTGTTTGATTTGACATTAGATCATCGTACGCTAATTTACAAAATGGGTTTAATATATTTTGGAACTCAACGAGTTTTGGAAACTTTTCAGGCAGTATCGAGGGCATGATGTTTACTGCATGTTTCAGATCAGCCTGTTCATCACAATGTTTTCTGAGATAATCTTTAACTTCATTGTTGTTTTTTTCGGCACGTTGAATGAGCATGTTTAGAATCTCGAATAAGAAGTAAGTCCATGATTTTTCTTCAAGTCCTGTTTCGAGGTTGCTTGTTTCCTCTTCACACCAAGCAATGCAAAAAGCCGTCAATATCAATGGCAACTGAATCAATTCCTCCATGTCAAAATCTAGAGATCTATCTACACAGTAATTTGTTAGTCTATTCGTCAATTCTTGATCATCCATGCCGTATAAATTTTTTACAGTACACTCTATCAATTCATTAATGGAGTCTGGATCGATCCCTAAAATTTCTATCACTTTATCCTGTGCTGTATAGTCTATCTGCAGCTTTTCCAGTTTCCATGGTCTTAATGACGTAAAAAGCACACAGTTCACCAAGCCATAGGTGTCAGGGAAGTCATGAGAATTAGTGGTCCATTCATCTAAACCATCCAAGACAACTAGACAGCGTATATCATTATTGCAGAGTACATATCTGATCGACTCCATCAGACGGGGGTCTCCATTTGACACACTGTCGCATATCATATCCATCACTCTGGTCCTATTCACTTTGACATACCTCATCGCAATATGAAATATAAATTTAAACTGAGAGAGAACTTCTTGTATATCACTTTGTTTTGCTTGTTTCAGTTTACACCATTCTTCTAAAAGTTTCAAGCTGAAGACTGTCTTGCCTCTCCCAGCTTCTCCTTTCATGAATATTCTTTTTACTGGTTTGTCTTCGTTAAAGAAGATATCGGCTGTTGTCTCAACAGTTTGTTTTTCAATAACCTTTTCCTTCTTTTCGCGGTGTTTTGATGTTATATCTTGCGCTACAACCACCGGAGAAAAAAACTGACTAAGAGGCATGGTTTTACCACCTAGTGGTATTACTGGAATACATCCTGTTGCATTCTGGTAAACTTCTATAAGTTTATTCTCTAAATGTTTAGTATCTGAAAAAAGCAACACTGTATTGTGTGAAGTGAGGCTTAACATAATAATATATAATATAAGAATTTCTTCACATGACATAAAACCAGATTTATATTCTGACAAATCAAAAACCCTCTAAAACAATGGGTTTCTCTTTCCTTTTGCATAACCCACGTTAGATGATACTTCAATGGCTCAGCTATCTATACAAGGAATTTCTTTAACTGTTGCAGGACTTTTGAGACGGGTGTTGCAGGCAACCAGGCGACGCTTACTCCTCCCGAGCACCTGGTTTCACATCGATTTTATTGAGGTTCGTATTTGTTTGAACATGGCACTATAAACTATATTGTCCTTTTATTTTATGGACATGCTTCACCTGTCGGAACTTCGTGTTTTACTTGACCCGAAATTTAAATGTGATAAAGAAGGTCTAAAACACCAATCTCTGTTTCCTTTTTCATTATCCATGCTAGATGGTAATTGAGTTGCTTCGCGCGCTGATCAATCAAAGATCGCCATTTTGTCTTGCACATTAGATTTCACCTAATTGGCTACTGCTCTATATCTTAGCATTATACCTAATTATTTATAGAATCTCATTTTCGTCTCATAACGGACATACTGCCTTTTTTCCCTACTGTAATGTTTTATCAAAATATCGAGGAATAGGGGGAAATCTATTCTTGATGACACTCAATGATGATCCTGTATCAAAAGGTGAATGTAACAATTTGACCTGACACCAGTTCCTATCGTATTTCATTCTAGTTTTTCAATTTAATGAAAACAAATAAGCAGAGGCACAAAGGAAATTACATATACATTACAGATTTAGAGTTCTTTTTTAACGTACCTAGTTCAATGTCGGGATCGCCTTCTTCTATACCTCTGTAGAAATCTGTAAAGTATAACTATGTGTTTTATAATAATTACAGTGTCCCATTGTTTTTCATTTTGCTTCTTATCACTCAAAAACTAAAAAGACATTTCATTATTTTATCTTCTTATTCATATTCAGGCTTTATTGCAGCTGTTAAGATGCATACAAGCATAGGGCCTAAATAGTTTCTCTATAAAAGACTTGATTTACTTTCTGTTTTGCTATCATTTTTTGAAATGCTAAGGAAGGATGTCTAAGGAGTATATGTATAACACACAGATGATGCTGTAATGATCTTTGTTCCATTCGGACAAAATGCAGGCTGTATAATTCAAACCCACCTATGATGACTCTCATTTCAATTGACCCTCCGAAGTCGGTGCCATAACAGCAATACAATCGACCGTCCCCAATAGTTGCCATAACAACAGTACAATTGAATATTTCTCTGATGTGCTTACTGTATTATCCATGGAGACTTTTTTTCATACAATTTCTCTAATGTATGTTTAACGGGCAAGATTTTTACAATGGCTGTTATTGTCTGTTGTGTACTAATGCATGGCTATATATTAATATATATATATAGGCGGATAAATCACTATAAAGCATACAAATCATTTTCTTATAAGTCAAATTCTGCATTACTCACGTCCCTTCCATCTTTTTCTTCTATACCACCACACAGCTACAATGATAAACACTGCTACTCCTTCCATTCCCGTTACGATTCCCAGTATTATGGATAAATCATTCTTGTTTTCTTCCCTAAATATTATAACGAGTAATAATATTAATATTTAATATATTTTGTTCAAGTAAGTGCATTTTTTTCTTTTTGCCCTTGAAGAAAGATAAATAACAAAGCAAATGTAAAAAAAAAATCATATCACGTGCTGTTAAGATGTCGTGGTTATTGAATTTGTATTGTCATATACATTTTTTCAATATATTCTGAATTTTAGGCAAGTGTTTGAGACAAAATTACAACAAAAATATTTACAATCTAAAACGCACTTAACTAGAATGTTTTGAATGTATTATCCACGGAAGGAATGTGTTTCACTGCTATTCTCCACGGATTGTTATCCTCATATTTTCAAAATTGTCACCTTGACTTTTATTGAATGTCGATTTGGGAACAAGGGTATAACATGCTTTAATGCCATTAATTTCACCTCCAAACTTTGAAAACCAGGTATAATCTGGAGTGAAGATCATTATTACTCGCTGCGTTATTTATAACAATGGTGTATTAACCCCACAATGTTAAGACTTAAGGATCATATTCTAAGGGTAAGGGTTCGGTTAGGGCGAACCCTGACCTATGGGATTATCATGAAGACTACATATAGAGCTGATACTTCACGGTTATGACGTAAAATTATCAGTTTGTATTTGTAAATGAAACCAACCAGTTGTTTGTATGTATTATATATTTGCTCTTACTAAATCAAATTCGTATGAAATACAGAGGAAATCAATGTTACAGAAAACCAGTATAGAACTTTACACATTGCGTTTTGAATCTTGGGTTATAAAATTGGCCAAGGTCAAGAAATAATTCTTGAGATAAGGCCTTGAACAGTTCATCATTTATCTGTGAGGTAAGAATGAACCTGCTACAATTATAGCAAGTTTTATGTGCTAGAAACAAGAAGTGACAGATTCATAATGACCTCGACCTTAGAGATCTTGCCATGGGTCGAGTTCAACGCTCTCCATTATATTTTCTGTAACAACTGTTCAGAGTGTTAATCAGTGCAAACAAGTATTTTATAGACCAAGCCAACAAGTAGAGAGAGAAATAGACGTTATGCCTCATATAGAAATATTTTAACTAAATGTGAATATATCAGCTGCTTATACCTATTATGTGATATCTCAGGAGTTAGAGGGGTGTCGGTTATATTCGACAAAGATGTCGTAGACCTTGTCACCGGTAGAATTCTTTGTGCATAATGGTGGAGGCATATGGGATCTACAAGTAAAAGATATCAGTGATTTATAATAAAGGTTTTGGCTCACGTTATAAAATTTTTACCAGTATCACATGTACTAATCGTACAAAGTTCCTAAGAAAAATAAGACAACAATGGCAGTTCCTTATAACTGTTGACCTTTAACTTTTAACAGATCGAGGAGACTATGTAATTATGACATTGAGCTTGAAGGATTTCTGACACAAGAGCTGCATGTAAAGTACATACACTTGTAGAGTTGATTGGTCCAGTAATCAGGATCAGTCTTCTTGGGACATCCCGGTCCACTACAGGGATTGAAATCACCACCAAGTATAGTTCTCCCGCTCTCTGTATGGAATGCCCATGGACAACCATCTGAATTATCATTAGAAATAACATAATTATACATTGTATAATGAATAAATCAAATGTTGATATTGGTCTGTTAAAAGTAAATGTAAATTAAATTAAAGAAGCAATTCACGTAAAAGCAAGGCAATAAATAAATCAATAAGTAAATAAATAAAAAAAAGTCAGTATGAATAAAAATTGATATTAAATAAAATCAGGGAAAGTCTCAGGTAGGGTGAAAATGATACACTGACTAACAGGTCTTGTGCAATTCTTTTCACTTCCCAGACTCCATCCAATACAGCTCGGGAATTCTACACATTAGGGATAATCATATTGGTGTTTATGTTTTTATGGCTTCTCAACTTGAATGGATCACAGACCATAAATATCATCTTAGTGCATAATTAAAATCAATACATTGCGTATTTTTCGCCATATTCATGAAAATCCTACCTTTAATTGAAGGGTAAATATGAAAAGGCGTCATGCACGTTTCCATCAAGTTACCATGGTCATCTTGTATACAATGATAAACGTCCTCTGGTGTGCATTCAAATTCTTGTTCCCTGGCTTGCCAGGTTGTCTTGGTAAACGGACATTCTTTCACAGTAATACGAATACCACATGTCAAATGTAGGGCAATAACAAAGTAAAAGATCAACTGCATCATCTCAAATCTGAAAACAAAATTAAAAATAGCTAAACTTTATTTTATCATTTTCAGTCCATTTACCATATGCAATTATAACTAGACTAAACCAAAAATCGGTCCATGTAACTTTATACATATGACCAAACATTAAAAACGTATCAAGTAAAAACATCCTGAGCACTTCATACAAATGACAAGTGACCAAACATCATAAATATGTATGTATGATTATCATTCAAAATGTAGCATAGGTTATTTTTTTTCAGAACCAAGCCTGATAACATTTCTACATCATTCTACAGATATAGTAGTTATATAGTTCTGTTCGGCGCTGCCCATTTGATGATTCATCAATTTGTAATCTAATTTAACTAGCTGATCAGATGAAACTTGAAAAACTGACAGAAATTTTAGATATCTTTACTGAATACAGTCATGTACAGGGAACTGAAACGTTATCTTTCGGGATGTTTTACTGAAAAGTATGCACTGTATAATATATATCATAACGCTTCTATGATTATAGATTAACAAATCCATAAAATTTTCTCTATATATATAAAGGAAACAATTCAGCTATAAAAGGAAGGAAGAGAATAAAAAAAAAACAATGCAGACTGAAATTTGTGAATTTTTAGCTATGGAAGGTTTGTTTGTTAAATCCAGTTTGTCTTGTAAAGGGCAATTCGTGAAAAGCGTGCAATTCTTCTAAAATTTGCCAATATACGGATAGACGCATTGAAGACTTGTAATGTTCTAAAAGGTTCAGTCTTGCATTCAATCATATTCAAAACATAATCAATAGTACGTCTGTCCTATAGGTATTCAGGTACCGTTGCTTTAAATAGTTTACATTCCAAACAGGCTCTGTAATACCTAGATATCCAACATGTCACAGTAAATCATCTCCCGTATAACATCTCCTTCCCTGCTCAAAACAAAAGAAAATAGTAAATATTTCCTTAAACGTTACCGTTTGATTTTTCCCGTATATACCTTTAGAAGAAATAAAACTTGTTAACCTAAGTTATAAATAAACATTGTACGGAAAACCGTTTTAACAGAGATCATTTTCGGTGATAGAAATTTTTCCCTTGTCAATTATATTATTCAGTAATTTACGACATTTGTTAATGTTATTTACAAAATCTTTGAAAATTTCAGCCTCTAATTTGTTTATCTTTACGGAAGAAGTCAAATTGCAGATTTTACACCAAGATTGTTTAAGAATCCGTATCACATCGGGATGAGAGTACGATATAATTTTCATAGGGAAAACTTTTTGAGAGTATTGTTTATGAGAGAGGAACCTTTTTCTTTCCGCTAAATGTATAAATTTCTATAAAGAAAATAATCCAAGAAAGAGGTTTTATATTATATTCTTTCCATGACGATGTTTTCATGGGGTTACTATAATGGAACGTTTTATACACTGCATTGTTAGACAGAGTTGACAGTTTTCAGAAATCTGAAAAATAGTCAATTGTGAATTATATGAAGTCTTATGATTGTCCTACCCTTTACACCTACTTTCATGACAAACTATAAAGTAAGCTTTGTGGCATCGTTGAGAACTGTAAAGAAAGATTCTGTGAGATGCCGGGACATGCCTTGTTGGGTTATCTGGAAACATGTCCCGTTCAAACGACAGGGAGTCGAAGTATTCCTACTATAAAATGCCAACAAAAATCTTGTTGGGATTTTGATTGAAGAATGGAAAAAGAAAATTGACAAAAATACTATATTACAAATATTTGACAAAACGTATGTGTATCAATGTGTGTGTCTGTATTTCATAATCCATGTGCTATTGATAGATTATTTAACGTTATGCAAAAAAGTGGTATTCCAAAATGTGTAATATGTAATATAAAACATATAAATTCGGGTTTTAGATATATATTTCTCAAGCCCATGATAAATGATTTCATTATTAATCAATATCGCACTAGTAGAATTTTAGAGGAAGGATTTTTTGTGTATGATTCCACATGATCATAAAGACCTTCTTATTGACCATTAAACTATGCCTGTAATATGGCTTACCGTGAAAATTATATATTGCAGATATATCAACAGTGAGATAAAACGAAAATAAAGCCGAGCAAAATATCAATCTTAAATTGATATCAAGCTGTATACCCTATATTTGCTAGTACAGTGTATATTACAATTAAATTAATTTTAATTTGTTTTGATTATACAAATTAGTCTAGAATTTTAAGAGGATCCTTGTGAATGTTGTGATCAAATTCGTCGTTTTAAGTGAGATATGGATGTTTTAAACGCAATGCTTGTAAACAGAATGTTTATAACCAACTAATCACGTGATCTAATTTGCAAGCAACATCATAAAGGGCGAGGTAATTAAACTTAATGAGTAACTTAAAAAATCTGCACCCAGGTCAGTAAAAGTGACTATTTACTAAAATCGTTTTGCTGGTGGACTGTTAGTTCCCGAGGGCATCATAAGTCTAGTTTTCAGTGCTTTTGTACTGACGTGAAATATATACTACAAATTTTCAGTCATCAAATTAAGTAAATCACTCTAAAACTAAGGAGTATCTCCCTCATGCACAGCTTTGTCCTTAGATAGATTCTTTGGTTCCCTTTTCAGTCATTTTAGTTTCAAAACTGCTCTTCAAATATTTCTATATTTTGAGAATTCCAATCATCTAGCCACGAGCATCACTGAAGAGACATAAGTTGTCGAAATGCGCATATGGTGCACTAAATTCTAAGGTATATATGTTCTATATTTATTCTTAATTTTTTTTTCTTTTGGAGTCTTCCTTAATCATATTTGTTTTGATTCAACTGCGCGTGTGCGAAGTCAGGCTATGGTTGTATTTATGGAATACCAACCAACTTTATTTACGAAGTATTTTCTTTTCATTCTGATATCTCCAAGGGTATGAAGCAACAAAAATGTTATTAACGGAAAGCTCATAACTTCAGCCATACGAGAAAAATAGAGTCTGATTTTTACATGCCCTAAGTTTTGAAATTATACGGAATTGTAGGGTATACAACTTTAATAAAACACAACTAAGTTTTCTGATAAATTTACGATACTTTCTTAAAAGGGGACTGAGAGAAATCAAATTCCCACACAAAACCTTCTTACCTTGGACTCGGCATCACCAAATAATGTAAAATGTATCTTTGAAATATATCTGTTTCCTAGGCAAGTCTAAATTACATTCACTTCTCGCCATATTCTTGTTGTCAAGAGTCATTGTTTATTCTATCCAACATATGCTCCTCTAAATAATATTTCTAGTCACTTCGACATCCTCTGCGTGTGCATATGTTTGAATCCTACCACACATGTATCGTAAGACCATTTCTTTATTCTTCCTGTACCTTGTTAACATAGACGGAAACCCCATAACGAGTGCACATTTAACATGTTATTTATGATTATTTTTAAGATTCTCAAGTTGTTTCATAATATTTTATCTGTGAATGTAACTAGTAAAGGGGTATTGAATCACCCGTTATGTGTAAAGACAAATGAGTAACAGGTTTGAAGGCATACAAACACGATATTGTACAGTAATAACTTACAACATATAGAGTGAAGACCTTTAGCAAATAATTCATAGATAGTACAGGAAACTGTTCAATAAAACATGAAGATTTCACGATAGTGATAAAACCAAGTCAGGAGTCTAAAATCATCGCCTGTCTATGGGCATATTTATATCTCAGTTAATTCTTTTGTACAAGAAATGTCTCCTGAGATGAACTGGTGAGCCAGAGATAAGTAGATGTCGTCGTCACTGTAAATTCTGTAGTCGAGACAATATGGCAAAATGTCATCCAGAATGATGAATAATATGGATTAAATCTCTCAGGAATATTTTGACCGACGTGTTTCACACTATTCATACATCGAATTTACTTGATTCAATAATTTCTACTTGGCGTATGTGATGGGGTTCACATTATAATCTTAAACAGATGGTATTTGGTTGTTTTCTTTTTCTTTTTTTTTTTTTTTTTTTTATTTGGCTTTTTGTTTTTGTTTTTGTTTTTTTTTTGGGGGGGGGTTGTTTTGTTTGTTTGTTTGTTTGTTTTTTGTTTTTTTGTTTGTTTGGGGGGGTGGGTTGAGCTAGTGTGAAATCATTAGTAATCACTTTAAATATTCATAATAAGACTGCGAATGAAGACCCAAAGAATATATGAAGCGCACTTGAGGATCAAATCACGCGGGTTTTCCTTATTAGATTACCCAGAGAAGCTTTATGCATGTCATTTGTTACCTTAAAAAATTAATTAATGAATGGAGTAAATTTTGTGATATTCTACGGGCAAGTGGATAGTCTGTTTTAAATATTTCCTCCATTTACTTACAGTGAGGTGCAGTCTTAACATAACATTATGTTAACGTCGCGTTAACGTGAAGAGTGTGCTTTTTTCGTGCGCTCAGGACTTTTGCGTTAACGTAGATTTCCTAGTGAAGTTCATTTCGATACCGCGTGATGGCGCTTGACAGCCACGTTCGCTTGCTTACAATTTAAAACTTATATTAACATGTACATAGAAAAGGGTTTGAAGAAGAATCGATATACACATTGTATATTTAAATATAAAAACATATTACTTTGTGCATGTAGGTAAGTAATTAGTATTAAATAAAACGCTTACGAGTTAAGGGATGAATTTTAAAAATATTGAATACAATTTCCGAACATTGAATATAATGAAATTTATTCTTATTTTAGGATAATAATAATAATAATAATAATAATAATAATAATAATAATAATAATAATAACGATAATGAAATTAATAAAAACAATAATAATGATGGTATTCATATATTATGAAAAATAACTAAATTAAAACAAAATCAATAATAAATACTTAAATAAGAATAAATACATAAATAAATTATAAATAAATAAATAAAAAAGTAATAAATACATAATCTAATTAATTAACAGATATTAAATAAAATAGAATTGGAATTTAATTATCCTAGGTTCTTTAAACTATTAACTCAAAACTAAAGTTTTTCATAAATACCTCAGTGCATGTCTACGCGGTAATTTCAATAATCATATTATATATGAAACCCTTAATGCGGGTGTCATTTTAACATTACATCTAATACACGTCCGGTCAAGCAGTCCTAGCACGTGTACTAAAGCAGTCCTCGTGATCGCTTTTCGGGTGAAAGTGCATGTTATGTTAGGACTGCACCTATCTGTAATTTCTGAAAGAAATTACTTTGTGACCTTTTCATGTTCTTGAGTTTGTTATACTTTGATTCCAACAGGCATGTACCTGACTTGATAACTTGGACAGCTCGTGATCGGAATGATTCACCTGTGATTTAAATTTTACTTCTGATCACGTTGAGTATACATCCTGTGCTTGTTTGGGGGGGGGGGGGGGGGGGGGGAGTGCGAATGAAGACCCAAAGAATATATGAAGCGCACTTGAGGTCAAATCACGCGGGTCTTCTTTATTAGATTACCCAGAGAAAGATTCGCTTAACCGCTTTCGATATAGGAGTATCACACTGGTATTTATTAGCCCCCCCCCCCCCCCCCACCATACACGCCCGCCCACCCACACCGTTTTTAAAGCTTTATGCATGTCATTTGTTACCTTAGAAAATTAATTTTTTACGTGGAATGAATGGATTTTGTGATATTCTACGGGCAAGTTGATAGTCTGTTTTAAATATTTCCTCCATTTACTTACAGTGAGGTGCAGTCTTAACATAACATTATGTTAACGTCGCGTTAACGTGAAGAGTGTGCTTTCCTCGTGCGCTCAGGACTTTTGCGTTAACGTAGATTTCCTAGTGAAGTTCATTTCGATACCGCGTGATGGCGCTTGACAGCCACGTTCGCTTGCTTACAACTTAAAACTTATATTAACATGTACATAGAAAAGGGTTTGAAGAAGAATCGATATACACATTGTATATTTAAATATAAAAACATATTACTTTGTGCATGTAGGTAAGTAATTAGTATTAAATAAAACGCTTACGAGTTAAGGGATGAATTTTAAAAATATTGAATACAATTTCCGAACATTGAATATAATGAAATTTATTCTTATTTTAGGATAATTATAATAATTATAATAATAATAATAATAATAATAATAATAATAATAACGATAATGAATTTAATAAAAACAATAATAATGATGGTATTCATATATTATGAAAAATAACTAAATTAAAACAAAATCAATAATAAATACATAAATAAGAATAAATACATAAATAAATTATAAATAAATAAATAAAAAAGTAATAAATACATAATCTAATTAATTAACAAATATTAAATAACATAGAATAGGAATTTAATTATCCTAGATTCTTTATACTATTAACTAAAAACTAAAGTTTTTCATAAATACCTCAGTGCATGTCTACGCGGTAATTTCAATAATCATATTATATATGAAACCCTTAATGCGGGTGTCATTTTAACATTACATCTAATACACGTCCGGTCAAGCAGTCCTAGCACGTGTACTAAAGCAGTCCTCGTGACCGTTTTTCGGGTTAAAGTGCATGTTATGTTAGGACTGCACCTATCTGTAATTTCTGAAAGAAATTACTTTGTGACCTTTTCATGTTCTTGAGTTTGTTATACTTTGATTCCAACAGGCATGTACCTGACTTGATAACTTGGACAGCTCGTGATCGGAATGATTCACCTGTGATTTAAATTTTACTTCTGATCACGTTGAGTATACATCCTGTGCTGGTATAACTCTTTCTTAGTGCGTTTAGCATTTCCAATGTCGGTTATTTCATGTCTTCAGATTTCAGCATATGTAGTTCCCATTACGTAATTTCTTGTCAGCCTTTGCGCAATGTTATGTAACGTCTTTAATGTATTATCTTTTGAAAAGAGTACACAGAATGTCAGAAATTAACTTCCTGTTTCGTAACAGAAAAGAATACAATTACTAATGTTTAGGCTGCTAAAACTCGCACACCTTTCTTTTTTGCTAAGAAAACACATGATTTGCGAATCTCACACATACATGGACAAAACACAGCGATCCTGTCTTAAAGCACATGTATATAATAAGGAACGCGGTGTAACATGCAATGAAACGTGTTCATTTTCTTCCTGACTGTTAATGGACGGACTCAATTGTATAAAAAAAAGTCATCACTTGACATGCATACGCTAGGAGATAAACATGACTGTTATGTTCATGTCAATCCTTAGTAGCCGATTTATTTGCGTGTTTAATTTTCGGTAAACACCTCCAAAAACCTTACTCCATCGATTTCATTTGTAGAATGGGGCTCATCACGTTTTCTCGTCCGTTTAAACTACAGATAAGAGGCAGGTCAGTGCAAAATACGAAAGTTACTAATGTCACATGATTATGGCACTAACAACAATGTATCACATTGGAAATTCACGGACCCCTGAAATTCAGAGGTGAGACTAGGTGTCAGCGTCTCCTGTTTGGCTAGCCACACCTGCCGTGAATGCCCTTAAATACAGACGAGACAATATAATTCAGCACGGTATATATACATGAATGTGAACAAACACTGTGTAGAAAGTGTCACTGCCGCATAACATCAGAAAAAAATATAAAAACACTTAAGTCAAAGCCTCCGCGGGGAACTTTTTCACGAGTTCCACACAGCAAAGGGAATAAGTAAAATAGTTTAGGACTTGCCATGTTTGCTTTGTTATTACAATTATTATGCAAATTTTCAACTTATGCATTTATTACGAAATGATTGCTTTAAAAGCAAGAGTCATAGATAAATGTGTTCTATACATTCTATAATAAACATGGGAATAGAAACTCCATTCATGTTTGACAACAGATACGGTCTTATTGCACAGTAGTTATTTATATCGCTTATTCTTTGTGTTTTTGTCGTGTACCTTCACTACATATTGCATAATTATACACCCTTTAAAACTTCGCATGTAATTGAATGTAAACTTTAAATACGTTCTTCCTACATGTATAACCATAGCTACGACCTTCCTGCACAATAAGACATGTACAGTGGTAATTTACGTGGTTGAATGCAGAGATCGATAGCATTTTCTTTGTGTTCACACCTGAGAGACAGGCATTTACATGCATTTAGAATTCAAACCCTTTCAACATTCTATGTCCTATTTTTAGATATTCTTCGTTCTTTTTACATGTATAAAACCGTTTCATTTCTTAAATTTATTATTCATAACGATTGTGAATTTCCATCATTTTTTTTTAATAATTATGTATAACTGGTGGCTTCTTCTTCCGTTTTACCTTTCCCTTTTTCAATAAAATCCTCCAATTGCCTTTTAATTTCCTTTATTATAACATATACATTTCCTTTCATTAAGCTATTGGCTTCTGGATTGGATATGGCGAACGATACCATAATTCAGAGGTTATTCAACATGGATTATACAATACTGAGTACACATTGAACTGATCTTATATCTCGTACTGAAAAAACTGTTGAAAGCGATGTGAAACACCAATGGACCAACCAACCAACTATACCTGGTACTAAACAGTGGATGGATTGATTGACTGATTGATTGATTTTTGTTTAACGTCACACCACGAATATTTCCCGTATATGGTGACAGCATCTGCCTGATGCAGGGCATACAAATTTTGACCTTTGCCGAAGCAGTGAGGGATCTTTAACGTGCCATGCATACCACGACACGGGGCCTCAGAAAAGACAGGACACCGGAATGACCAGAACGGAACTAGAACCCCAGCCTTCCGATCAGGATATCAGAGCTATACCAAAAGGCCACGCCGGCTTCACAGTGGATATATATTGGAGGAGTATCAGATGAAATATTTTACGACATAAAGCAATTGATTATATTAAGACAAATGTCACCAATCTGAGATTTGAGAGTTAGTTTCGTTTGACATATATAATAAGAACATAATAGCAGTTGTAACAAAACAGAAATAAATAAGTTTCTTGATAAATTTAGGATACTTTCTTAAAAGAAATTGAAGGTCATTAGTTAGAAATCTCCAACACAACAACGACTTACCTTAGGCTGTCAATCAATAAGTTGTTTAAAATTCATTTTGGGAATATATATCCGCCAAAGACAAATCTAAATTACATTTACTTCACTCCAAAAACACTTGTAATATTTTGTTGTTAAATTTCATTGTTTATCCTATCAAGAAAACGCTCCTCTTTATCATATTTCTGTCATGAGTTACATGTATAGGCGTAATTCAGTTTCTGATTTTTACTTTGTGTTCATCTAACAAATTCACTTTCGACTCCCACGGCAGCTATAGTGTACATGTTTAAATCCTACAACACATGTTTTGTAAGAATATTTCTTTATTCTTCCTGTACCCTATTGACAAAGACAGGAACGCCATATCAAGTGCACATTTAAACTACAGTGTTGTTTAAGACTAATTTTAAGATAGTATTTGCGAATTATATAATCTAATACCTGTCCATGAAATTACACAATGTTTGTTCATATGTTAGGTTGATAGTCAAATGAGAAATAGGTCTGATGGACAGAAAATAATGTTGTACATCTAAGATTGATTGACATTGGGAGCGGTTGCTATATGTAGTACAGGAGTACTTCCCATAAAGCAAACAACGAAGAAGTACCTAAGGATTAACTATATACATGACATAAAGAGACAATATAGTGTATAGTGTAATTATAAGAGAAAGTTGAAACTCAATTAAATCGAGGTTAGACAAGTATCAGAATCTCATTCGTTTTCAATTTGGAGTTTTGGCGGGTTTGTCTTGTTTCCATTCCCGTATAGCTTTTATTTGTTTTCAGCTGGGACTTGTGTGGTGGCCCTCGATCTCACTTTGGGAAGTTTAGATATTATTCCTAATCATATTTGTGTTTTATTTTTATTGTTTTCATTTGGGGGGGGGGGGGGGGGGGGGGGGGGGGGGGGGGCAATTCTATGCCCTTCGGTTTCTTTATTCCATTACTGAGTTAATTCTATTCATCATCGATGCAAAAATAAACATTTACCAAATACCAAAAATACAAATTAAGACGAGTGAATTAGTGTGAAATTATAAATACATGAAGAAAGACTCTTTTAAACATTTTTCGACATCGATGCATGACCTTGGAATCAGTATTGTATACGTCCTCTCTACAGTTTTATGCATATCCATAGTGATACTTCTCATATAGTAGAAGGAAGCCGGCATGGCCTAGAGGTATCGCGTCGGACTCCTGATCGGGAGGCCGGGGTTCGAGTCCCGCTCTGGTCATGCCGGTGTCCTGTCTTTCGGATGAGACAGTAAAAACCGAGGCCCCGTGTCGTGGTATGCATGGCACGTTAAAGATCCCTCACTGCTTCCGGTGGGTCCGTTGCAAAGGTCAAAATTTGTATGCCCCACATTAGGCAGATACCGTCACCATATACGTGAAATATTCGTGGTGTGACGTAAAACAAAAATCAATCAATCAATCAATCATATAGTAGAAGGTGATTCGTTCTTTTCCTTTTATGTTTTACTTTAGAAATTATATTTCTCATGTGGATTCTATAGATTTATTAATATCCATACAGTCTTTCCTCATACAGTGGAGCCTGATGCCTCCTTTATTTTCATTTGTTACTATAAAAGATATATATTATTCGTAAGTGGAATGCCAATCAATGTGATATTTTACGCCTTCTTTCTCTTTATCTGCCCTATAGATATGAAACTAATGTGCTATGCATACGATTCTGAGACAAAATTATAAAACTTATATAAGATGAGTGACATGGCTTTCGGTTTGGCGTAAAACCAAATATCAGAGTGTTAACATTAAAGTCACACTGTCATCACAGGCGAGCAAGAGTTACCTCCCTATCATTTCTTTTTCAAAGATGTCTTAAAGTTTCATTAGTGTTTTATCAAAATACATGGAAAGCTCTCAATGTTTAATACCCATCTCTCTCTCTCTCTCTCTCTCTCTCTCTCTCTCTCTCTCTCTCAATCATTTCGACAGCGACCCTGTCTGAAAATGCAAGTATGCAACAAAAACGCGTTATGACATGTAATCAGAACGCTTTCATCTGTACAAGAAAGGTTATTATGGGCATCTATACGTCAGGAGTTAAACATGGCGATTATGTTCCGGTCAGATCTGACACTCTAATTACTTCTCTCACTACTTGAAAAAGTGTGCTCTCCGTAATCCTTCCTACATTTTGATTTGAATGCTGCATTAATATCATGTTCTAGATTCACTTACATGAAAGGGACATTTCTTAGCTGTACGTCAGAAATCACCAAGGAGATGTACAATAAAATACAGTAACAAGTAATGCAATACATGCAGTGGCAGTACAAAAGTTTTGATTTTACGACAGAAGAGATACCGACTTAGAATAGTCAATTGAATAACCAAAGGTGTGATACAGCTTTGTCAGATGCCTTCCCTTTTTCGTTTTAATTGGTGTGGTTAACCAGTTCAAGAGCCTATCGCAAATGCAGTACATTCAAAGGACACACATTTAGAAATCTATTAGTATATAGAGAAAAAGGATCAACGTGTATCTCATTTTGAGAAATCATAGACATATATAAACATATCATTTAAGTATATAAAGCTTTTGGGAAACACGCCACTAAGAAGGAGAACCGGTATACATCCTTTTTCGCTGTTGGGATGCGAAAGGTATGTTGTCCCCTTGTCCTGGTGTCTGTCTGGATTAGGTATTGTTCTGCTGGAATGGCCAATAGATTGTGCTGGATCTTGAATAGCAACAGAAGGCGGATCTTTACTCTTCTGATCTGTAGGTCAAAGAAAGGTAATTAACGAGAGCCGTGATTGGCTGATGTGGTGTAGGGAGAGAGGGACTACTATGTCAATGTATCAGGAGCTGTGATTGGATGAAATTATTTGATTTATGTATAAATAAAGATTGATTCTGCTGTAAAATCATGAATTTTTATCTCATTTCGCTAATGTAAAGATTTAATGACCTAAAAAGGGGTGGTTGTTTACATTTGAATTTTGGCCAATTTTGGGGGGTATCCCCCTTCCAGCATGATTTTCTCGAAATTAAGGTGGATAACCTATGGTAAACTGTTAAAATTGTGATAGAGGAGGGTCTGACAAACATTTTGATATGTGGATTATATATAGCTAAAATGTAGGATGTTGTGTAAATCTTGCTGGAAGTTCGGTAATTTAACATGGGACCCTATGGGAAATGGAATTACTATGCTTTGACCTATAGGCCAAATACTAAATTTCTCAAAAATGCAGTTTGACCTCATTTTCTTCTTCATGCAATCCATTTAACCTAAAATCATATCAAATTGGCCCCAAATTTTGATTCAAAGTGCCTAGAATTTTCAATATTGAAATTTTTTTAAAAAAAGGGGGGGTGGTTTAAATTTGCCAAATTTTAACAAATTAATTTTGTGTATTTTGCATGGATGACTGATTTGATTCCATTGTGTTGGATATTTGAGACATTTGAAACAGTATTTACAGAATTTTACCCCAATTTTTTCGGATTTTGTGCACTTTTTACATTGTGGACTGTGAAACTTGAATTTGTAAAAGTACGCAATTCGATGTAAATTTTTGGGGATTTTCGATAAAAATTATCATATGATCTTCCCGTACAAGTCAAAAAACACACGAATTAAGCCGAAATGTGTATAACATCATTTACCTCCAAAGTTCTACTTGAAATAATAACATCATGGAATGTCTGTATTTTTGTACAGAAAATGGCATATTTAGCTTTCAAGAGTATTATTCAAAAATCAATATGACTCGCAAATTGATTAAAATTTTATTTAGAACATGTTTATTCAATGTATAATGAACAAAACTGAAAGGCTAAACGAGGGTAAAAGTCATAAAGTGTTATCAATTTACAGGCCCTTAGACATGACCCCTAATCCAAATTTGTGCCCATTTTCAATACACTCCAGATGGGGGTAGGCATCTTTAAAGTGACATTTCTTATGAATTACTGCATGGATTTTCATGAAATTTGTGTCATTTTATTCAGAAATCAACACACTTTTGTTTGATAGCGGCTTTCCTAGTTTGATAAAGTAGTTAAATGCCTCTATAGGTCAAAGAAAGGTAATTAACGAGAGCCGTGATTGGCTGATGTGGTGTAGGGAGAGAGGGACTACTATTTCAATGTATCAGGAGCTGTGATTGGATGAAATTATTTGATTTATGTATAAATAAAGATTGATTCTGCTGTAAAATCATGAATTTTTATCTCATTTCGCTAATGTAAAGATTTAATGACCTAAAAAGGGGTGGTTGTTTACATTTGAATTTTGGCCAATTTTGGGGGGTATCCCCCTTCCAGCATGGTTTTCTCGAAATTAAGGTGGATAACCTATGGTAAACTGTTAAAATTGTGATAGAGGAGGGTCTGACAAACATTTTGATATGTGGATTATATATAGCTAAAATGTAGGATGTTGTGTAAATCTTGCTGGAAGTTCGGTAATTTAACATGGGACCCTATGGGAAATGGAATTACTATGCTTTGACCTGTAGTGATTCCCATCCCAGGGAGTTTTCCATGTTGGTGACACTGCCTGCTTTCCTATCCTAGTAGTTCCTTGTAGCGAATCGTGCCGCTCTACGTTGGACTTTCTCTATCTGGTTAATCTGTCCGCTAGTGTGAGGGTCCCATATGGAGGCAGCATACTCTAGCGTTGGACGTACAATGGCTTCATAGGCTCTAACCCGTGCTGATGTTCTGCAACCTCGGAGATTTCGCTTCAGGAAGCCTAGAGTCCTATTTGCTTTCGCTGTGATGGCATCAATATGCTTGTTCCACTTCATGTTGCTGCTGATTGTAACTCCCAGGTACTTGCTTGAGTCCACTACTACTAATTTATGGCTGTGTAGTCTGTAGTCTGCACTGATTGTTTTCCGCTTTGATGAGACCTGTATGACCACGCACTTCTCCGGATGGAAGGACATCTGCCACTCTTCTTCCCACTTCTCAAGTGCTGTAAGGTCTTGCTGTAGCCTGTTGCTGTCCTCTGTGTTGTTGATCGGGCGGTACAGTAAACAATCATCTGCGAACAACCTGGTTTCTGATTTGGTGGCTTCTGGGAGGTCATTGATGAATGTGAGGAAGAGCAGCGGGCCCAGTACTGTTCCCTGTGGTACTCCTGATAGGACATCTGCACTAGATGAGGCATGGCCGTCTAGCAGAACTTGTTGTTGTCTGTTGTTCAGGAAGTCCTTAATCCACAGCAGAGTGTTGTGTCGTACACCATAGAACTGCAGCTTATATAGCAATCTCTTATATGGCACCTTGTCAAATGCTTTCGAGAAGTCTAGCAGAACAATGTCGACTTGGCCTCCCTGGTCTAAAGTGCGGGCAATACTGTCTATGGTGATGGCTAGCTGGGTTTCACAGGAACGCTTGGATCTGAAGCCGCGTTGACTGTTGCTGAGGATAGAGTGCTGGTCGAAGTGGTACATTACCTGGCTGTGGATGATGTGTTCCAGTAATTTACAGGAGATGGAGGTCAGGGAGACTGGTCTGTAGTTGGAGGCCTAATGCTTATCACCTTTCGTGTACACTGAACAATAGAAGCTGATCTCCAGTCGTCTGGGATGATGCCTGAATGCAATGAGATTTGGAAGACTTTGGTCAACGCTGGAGCTATTTGGTCTGCATACCCATGTAGAAGCCTGGCTTGGATTCCATCTGGTCCTGTTGCTTTGTGGGAGTCGATGTTCCTGAGTAACTTGTGGACTCCTGCTTGGCTGACTTGGATTGAAGGCATCACTGGATAAGGACTTGCACCTTTGTTTGGCATCCATGTGATATCCTCCCTCGTGTATATTGAATGAAATTGTTGGTTGAGTATTTCCGCTTTGGATTCAGTATCACTGTACAGGAGTCCATCTGTCTTCCTCAGTGGGGCTACTCTTTGTGAGTCCTGACGTTTGCTCTTCAGGTATGACCAGAATCTCTTGCTGTTGTTCTGCATCTCTCCACATACTCTTTGGTCTATCAACTCATCATGAGCTGACCTCATTTCCCTCTGTGCTGCTGCCTTTAGTTGTCGATATCGGGCCTGGTCCTTATGGTTCTTTGTGTGCCGTGCTTTCCTGAAGGATTTCTGGCGTTGACGTAGTAGGCGTTTGACCCTAGTTGTCATCCTGTCATGGATTTGAATATCGGCTCCTACTGACACGAAACCTTCATGCAGTTTTCCCTGTGAATCGGAACTTACTACTAAACATTTCAAAAGGACAAAAAGCTGATTGAGTTGTAAGAGGACCTGGGCAAAGGGGATGGAAAGGGGGTCGTTTAAAATAAGCGATGTTCTTGGCGGGAACTTCAAGGCCGACAGCGAGAAGCTTGCTGCAAACACCGGGACAAGAAAACCTTTATTTATCATGGACTTTGTCTCGAGCAATAGGATCGCACCCGATGGTGCTGATGAAAAGGAAATATTCTCTGGGAACGATTCATGTATGGTCATGTGGTCACAAAAAACAAAACGAAAGGCGACCCGAAAATGTTACAATACCACACTGGATAAGCGCTAATATGCGGATCTTAAAGGCGATTATAGAGAGAGGTGATATTGCATCCATGGATAACATTTTCTATTTCATTCGCTACACGGAGGAAATTGGAGAATATTCCTAGATATACCACGCCTTCCGTTATGCTGTATGACCACCAATATCGAGAAAATAGGCAAAGGAGAAATTTCGATAGGGAACTCCGGATTACCATTCCGTTAATTTTTACCTCCGTCCCAGTGTCCGTTATACTAATGTACACACCGCTTCCGGTAACAACAAACAACCGGTTTTGAAAGATTCTCGGGGCCAGGATATCTGTAGAGATTATCAAATGTAAGAGGGGTAAAACGTATTTGTAGATAGTCAAGTGTGTTCTGCCGATGGCTGTTTCTTCACGAAAAGTGTTCCTCAGAAATAGCAGACACATGCTGGTGTATCAAGTCCACTGACGAGTAGGGAAAACGTGTGGGACAAAGAATTAAGAGGTGATAAGGATAGAGAATTTATTCTAAATGGCATAAAAATCGGTTTCATTTGATTGATTGTTCTAATGTACCAAATGCTGAATTAGACAATATTTTTAGTTGATATAGCTCTGAAAATAATAGACTAGCCACTGAAAAAGCAATTTTGATAGAAGTAAATTGTGGTAATTATGTTGTAACTGGTTGTAAACCTAAGATCATCAGTACATTGGTATGTGCTCCTAAACCCAATAGTTCTGACATCAGACTTATTCATGATGCATCTAGGCCCTATGAGAATTCTTTAAATTCTTATGCTTCTATAGAGAAAACTAGTTACACGTCTTTAGATCAGGTGTGTGCTAACCTAAAGCAAGGTAAATTTTGTGCAAAGGTAAACTTGTCACAAGCTTATAGGTCTGCCTGGTAATTATTGTGCAACTGGGTTAAAGTGGAAATTTACAGGATGTAGTTTGTGCACTTATATATACGATAACAAACTGTGTTTTGGTCTGAATATAGCCTAATTTAACTAAGATCTCGCTAGAAACGCAATACTAGATGGTTGAGAAGGAGACACTCATCAACCTTACTACCCTCTCTCTCAAACATACGCAATTTATCTTCCTTTCAGTCAAATGTTCCAGACCGTCACACATACATGGACAAAACACAGCGATCCTGTCTTAAAGCACATGCACATAATAAGAACGCGGTGTAACATGCATTGAAACGTGTTCATGTCCTTCCTGACTGTTAATGGTCGGACTCAATTGTATACAAAAGTCATCACTTGACATGCATACGCTAGGAAATAAACATAGCTATTATGTTCGTGTCAATTTTTAGTAGCCGATTCATTTGCGAATTTAATTTTCGGTAAACACCTCCAAAAACCTTACTCCATCGTGTTCATTTGTAGAATGGGGCTCATTACTTTTTCCCGTCCGTTTAAACTACAGATAAGAGGCAGGTCAGTGCAAAATACGAAAGTTACTAATGTCACATGATTATGGCACTAACAACAATGTACCACATTTGACATTCACGGACCCCTGAAATTCAGAGGTGAGACCAGGTGTCAGTGTCTCCTGTTTGGCTAGCCACACCCCGCCGTGAATGCCCTTAAATACAGACGAAACAATATAATTAAGCACTGTATATACACATGAGTGTAAGCAAACGCTGTGTAGACAGTGTCACTGCCGCATAACATCAGGAAAAAGGTATGATAGCACTTAAGTCAAAGCCTCCGCGGGAAACTTTTTCACGAGCTCCACACAGCAAAGGGAATAAGTAAAATAGTTTAGAACATGCCATGTTTGCCTTGTTATTACAATTATACAAATTTTCACTTTATGCATTTATTACGAAATGATTGCTTTAAAAGCAAGAGTCATAGATAAATGCGTTCTATACATTCTATAATAAACATGGGAATAGAAACTTCATTCATGTTTGACAACAGATACGGTCTTATTGCACAGCAGTTATTTATATCGCTTATTCTCTGTGTTTTTGACGTGTACCTTCACTACATATTGCATAATTATACACTCTATAAACTTCGCATGCAGTTTTATATAAACTTTAAATACGTTCTTCCTACATGTATAACCATAGCTACGACCTTTCTGCTCAATAAGACATGTACAGTGGCAATTTACGTCGTTGAATGCAGAGATCGATAGCATTTTCTTTGTGTTCACACCTGAGAGACAGGTATTTACATGCATTTAGAATTCAAACCCTTTCAACATTCTGTCTCCTATTTTTAGATATTCTTCGTTCTTTTTACATGTATAGAAACATGCTACACTATTCTTTTTTTTTTTTAACCATTCTGCCAATACAGTCTTCTTTTAAAACCGTTTAATTTCTTAAATTTATTATTCATAACGATTGTGAATTTCCATAATTTTTTAAATAATTATGTACAACTGGTTGCTTCTTTTTCCATTTTACCTTTCCCATCCACTATTTTCAATAACATCCTGCAATTGCCTTTTAAATTCCTTTATTATAACATATACATTTCCTTTCATTAAGCTATTGGCTTCTTGATTGGATATGGCGAACGATACCATAATTCAGAGGTTATTCAACATGGATTATACAATACTGAGTACACATTTAACCGATCTTATACCTGGTACTGAAAAACGGTTGAAAGCGATGTGAAACACCAATCGACCAACCAACCAACTATACCTGGTACTAAACAGTGGATGTATTGATTGATTGATTGATTTTTGTTCAACGTCACACCACGAATATTTCCCGTATATGGTGACAGCATCTGCTTGATGCAGGGCATACACATTTTGACCTTTGCAATGGACCCACCGGAAGCAGTGAGGGATCTTTAACGTGCCATGCATACCACGACACGGGGCCTCGGTTTTTACTGTCTCATCCGAAAGACAGGACATCGGAATGACCAGAACGGGACTCGAACCCCAGCCTTCCGATCAGGATGCCAGAGCTATACCAATGGGCCACGCCGGCTTTACAGTGGAAATATATTGGAGGAGTATCAGATGATCATTATATATTAAACCTGAAGTTTCCTTCAAAACGGCAAATCATAGATATGAAATGTTTTACGACATATAACAATTGATTATATTAAGACAAATGTCACCAGTCTGAAATTTGAGGGTTAGTTTCCTTTGACGTATACAATAAGAACTTAATAGCGGTTGTAACAGAACAGAAATAAATAAGTTTCTTGATAAATTTACGATACTTTCTTAAAAGAAATTGAAGGACATTACTTAGAAATCTCCAATTGAACAACGACTTACCTTAGGCTGTCAATCAATAAGTTGTTTAAAATTCATTTTGGGAATATATATCTGCCAAAGACAAATCTAAATTACATTTACTTCATTCCAAATCACTTTTAATATTTTGTTGTTAAATCTCATTGTTTATCCTATCAAGAAAACACTCCTCTTTATCATATATCTGCCATGAGTTACATGTATAGGCGTAGTTCTGTTTCTGATTTCCACTTTGTGTCATCTAATAAACACACTTCGACTTCCATGTTTAAATCCCACAACACATGTTTTGTAAGAACATGGCTTTATTCTTCTTGTACCCTATTGACAAAGACAGGAACGCCATATCAAGTGCACATTTAAACTGCAGTGTAGTTTAAGACTAATTTTAAGATAGCATCTGCAAGCTATATAATGTAATACCTGTCAATGAAATTACACAATATTGATTCATATGTTAGGTTGATAGTCAAATGAGAAATCGGTCTGATGGGGCACAAAATAATGTTGTACATTACTAACTTCTACGATTGATGACATTGGGAGCTGTTGCTATATGTAATACAGGAATATTTCCAATAAAGTAAACAACGAAGTGGTACCTAAAGATTAATCATATCTGGTAGTGCATGGCATAAAAGGACAATATAGTGCATAGTGTATTTATAAGAGAAAGTTGAAACTCAATTAAATCGAAGTTCGACAAGTATCCGAACTCATTCGTTTTCAATTTGGAGTTTTGGTGCCTTCTTTCTCTCTATCTGCCCTATAGATATGAAACTGATGTGCTATGCATACGATGCTGAGACAAAATTATAAAACTTATATAAGATGAGTGCCGTGAAATAAGGGACATGGCTTTCGGTTTGGCGTAAAACCAAATATCAGAGTGTTAACATTAAAGTCACACTGTCATCACAGGCCAGCAAGAGTTACCTCCCTGTCATTTCTTTTTCAAAGATGTCTTAAAGTTTCATTAGTGTTTTATCAAAATACATGGAAAGCTCTCAATGTTTAATACCCATCTCTCTCTCTCTCTCTCTCTCTCAATCATTTCGTCAGCGACCCTGTCTGAAAATGCAAGTATGCAACAAAAACGCGTTATGACATGTAATCAGAACGCTTTCATCTGTACAAGAAAGGTTATTATGGGCATCTATACGTCAGAAGTTAAACATGGCGATTATGTTCCGGTCATATCTGACACTCTAATGACTTCTCTCACTACTTGAAAAAGTGTGCTCTCCGTAATCCTTCCTACATTTTGATTTGAAAGCTGCATTAATATCATGTTCTAGATTCACTTACATGAAAGGGACATTTCTTAGCTGTACGTCAGAAATCACCAAGGAGATGTACAATAAAATACAGTAACAAGTAATGCAATACATGCAGTGACAGTACAAAAGTTTTGATTTAACGACAGAAGAGATACCGACTTAGAACAGTCAATTGAATAACCAACGGTGTGATACAGCTTTGTCAGATGCCTTCTATTTTTCGTTTTAATTGGTGTGGTTAACCAGTTCAAGAGCCTATCGCAAATGCAGTGCATTCAAAGGACACACATTTAGAAATCTATAAGTTTTCCTCTATATAGAGAAAAAGGATCAACGTGTATCTCATTTTGAGAAATCATAGAAATATATAAACATATCATTTAAGTATAAATAATAAAGCTTTTGGGAAACACGCCACTAACGCAATTCCATCGTGTTCATTTCTTCTTCTTCTTCTTCTTCTTCTTCTTCTTCCAATACGAAGTGTACTCAAATGTTGAGCGTTATACTTCATGTGGCAGTCAAGATAAAAACCTCTCAGGGCAGTATGATACAGTTAAAAAGTTAAAATCTTTTGTCCTCATCCTAAGCTGAAGTGGGCAGGTGGTATGTTACCCACTGCAGTCCTGTAGTCCTCCAAGGAACATGCTGATGTCATTGCTGATGGAAGACTGTTCCAATCCCTGATGGTTCGCGGGAAGAAGGAGAACCGGTATACATCCTTTTTCGCTGTTGGGATGCGAAAGGTATGTTGTCCCCTTGTCCTGGTGTCTGTCTGGATTAGGTATTGTTCTGCTGGAATGGCCACTACATTGTGCTGGATCTTGAATAGCAACAGAAGGCGGATCTTTACTCTTCTGATCTGTAGTGGTTCCCACCCCAGGGAGTTGACCATGTTGGTGACACTGCCTGCTTTCCTATCCCAGTAGTTCCTTGTAGCGAATCGTGCCGCTCTACGTTGGACTTTCTCTATCTGGTTGATCTGTCCGCTAGTGTGAGGGTCCCATATGGAGGCAGCATACTCTAGCGTTGGACGTACAATGGCTTCATAGGCTCTAACCCGTGCTGATGTTCTGCATCCTCGGAGATTTCGCTTCAGGAAGCCTAGAGTCCTATTTGCTTTCGCTGTGATGGCATCAATGTGCTTGTTCCACTTCATGTTGCTGCTGATTGTAACTCCCGGGTACTTGCTTGAGTCCACTACTTCTAATTTATGGCTGTGTAGTCTGTAGTCTGCACTGATTGTTTTCCGCTGTATGACCACGCACTTCTCCGGATGGAAGGACATCTGTCACTCTTCTTCCCACTTCTCAAGTGCTGTAAGGTCTTGCTGTAGCCTGTTGCTGTCCTCTGTGTTGTTGATCGGGCGGTACAGTAAACAATCATCTGCGAACAACCTGGTTTCTGACTTGGTGGCTTCTAGGAGGTCATTGATGAATGTGAGGAAGAGCAGCGGGCCAAGTACTGTTCCCTGTGGTACTCCTGATAGGACATCTGCACTAGATGAGGCATGGCCGTCTAGCAGAACTTGTTGTTGTCTGTTGTTCAGGAAGTCCTTAATCCATAGCAGAGTGTTGTCTCGTACACCATAGAACTGCAGCTTATGTAGCAATCTCTTATGTGGCACCTTGTCAAATGCTTTCGAGAAGTCTAGCAGAACAATATCGACTTGGCCTCCCTGGTCTAAAGTGCGGGCAATACTGTCTATGGTGGTGGCTAGCTGGGTTTCACAGGAACGCTTGGATCTGAAGCCGTGTTGACTGTTGCTGAGGATAGAGTGCTGGTCGAAGTGGTCCATTACCTGGCTGTGGATGATGTGTTCCAGTAATTTACAGGAGATGGAGGTCAGGGAGACTGGTCTGTAGTTGGAAGTCTGATGCTTATCACCTTTCTTGTACACTGGAACAATAGAAGCTGATCTCCAGTCGTCTGGGATGGTACCTGAATCCAATGAGATCTGGAAGACTTTGGTCAACGCTGGAGCTATTTGGTCTGCATACTCATGTAGAAGCCTGGCTTGGATTCCATCTGGTCCTGTTGCTTTGTGGGAGTCGATGTTCCTGAGTAACTTGTGGACTCCTGCTTGGCTGACTTGGATTGAAGGCATCGCTGGATAAGGACTTGTACCTTTGTTTGGCATCCATGTGATATCCTCCCTCGTGTATATTGAATGAAATTGTTGGTTGAGTATTTCCGCTTTGGATTCAGTATCACTTTACAGGAGTCCATCTGTCTTCCTCAGTGGGGCTACTCTTTGTGAGTCCTGACGTTTGCTCTTCAGGTATGACCAGAATCTCTTGCTGTTGTTCTGCATCTCTCCATATACTGTTTGGTCTATGAACTCATCATGAGCTGACCTCATTTCCCTCTGTGCTGCTGCCTTTAGTTGTCGATATCGGGCCTGGTCCTTAGGGTTCTTTGTGTGCCGTGATTTCCTGAAGGATTTCTGGCGTTGACGTAGTAGGCGTTTGACCCTAGTTGTCATCCATGGATTTGAATATCGGCTCCTACTGATCTTGGTGGGAATGGCGTCTTCTACTATCGTTGATATGGATCCTCTGAAGTCAATCCATATGTCGTTGGCTGTTGTGTATTCTTTTGGCATGATGTTGTTCACTGCTGTTATATATGCTGACTGACCACCTCTCTATTTGCTTTGTCCCACAGTAGTATTTTTCGGGGGCATGACTGCTGATGGTATGTATGAAGAGAGAGATCCATCATCACGATATCATGATCACTTTTCCCAATCGCTGGTAGGGCTTTTCATCTGTCGATCAAGGATGGATGTGATGTGAAGAGGAGGTCAAGGATATTGCTGCCTCTGGTAGGGAAGGTCACTACTTGCTCTATGGCTAGATCATCTAGTAAGTTGAGATATGCATCATTCACCTGTCTCGGGACATTTCGACTTTTGATGGTACCAGACTCCCAGTCGATACGTTTGGTAGCTATCAGTACTTCACCGTGGGGATCGTCCCGCCTGTCTCTTCTGAACACTTTATATTCCACAGGGATGACCTCTGATGAGTTCACGTCAGGTCCTAGCCATGTCTTCGTGCCAATGATGATATCTGGTTGGGTTGAGTCGATTAGCGATTGTAAATCTGGTGCCTTATTCCTTATACTCTGAAAGTTGATGACAATCACTCTCAGTTTCTCATCTAGCTTCTGTCGTTCCTGTTGCCGCTGTTTCTTGGGGGACGATGTTGCTGGAGGGTCTCCGAAGGATGAGTCTGATATGGCACTGTTGTCTGTGGTGTCATCTTGGCATTTCATAAGGCTCGATGGTTGGTCAAACGAATTTGAAACGGATAAGGTTGTGTCATACAGGATTGTTGAGTGGTTTGTAGTATGGGGCTAGCAAATTTTAAACACACGTTCAAATTACAGAGAAGAAGCGGGTCGAAAATGATGTGACTGATTATATATTTAATCTGGATTTAATTGAGCTATCTGTGTCAGGTTACCACTGTGTGTATCAGATTTTGTACTACCCTGTACACTTTTTATTAAAGCATCGTGTATGTGACGTCATTATCGAGCACGTGACGATATGGTGACGTCATAGCTATCCTTGTGGTTTTATTGTTAAAAGTTTATCCTCGAGTGAGGACGTATTTTGCCAGTGCTGTGTTAGTGTGCTAGGCCAGTATGATGGCTGAAAATTTGCCGAGGAAAACAAATTTTCATAGGCTACGATGGATGTATTAAAGTCAGAGGAATTGACGGAATTGTACTCTCTGCAGTCGTATACTGAAAGTTTTGAAATCTCCATCGGCCAACGGAGCCTTCTGCAGAAGCTGTGAACTCGATTCAGAAGTCCCCAGACACGAAACCTTCATGCAGTTTTCCCTGTGAATCGGACCTTACTACTAAACATTTCAAAAGGACAAAAAGCTGATTGAGTTGTTAGAGGACCTGGGCAAAGGGGATGGAAAGGGGGTCGTTTAAAATAAGCGATGTTCTTGGCGGGAACTTCAAGGCGGACAGCGAGAAGCCTGCTGCAAACACCGGGACAAGAAAACCTTTATTTATCAAGGACTTTGTCTCGAGCAATAGGATCGCACCCGATGGTGCTGATGAAAAGGAAACATTCCCTGGGAACGATTCATGTATGGTCATGTGGTCACAAAAAACAAAACGAAGGGCGACCCGAAAATGTTACAATACCACACTGGATAAGCGCTAATATGCGGATCTTAAAGGCGCTTATAGAGAGAGGTGACATTACATTCATGGATAACATGTTCAATTACATTCGCTACACGGAGGAAATTGGAGAATATTCCCAGATATACGTCACGCAGTCTGTTATGCTGTATGACCACCGATATCGAGAAAACAGGCAAAGGAGAAATTTTGATGGGGAACTCCGTATTACTATTCCGTTAATTTTTACCTCCGTCCCAGTGTCCGTTATACTAATGCACAGACCGCTTCCGGTAACAACAAACAACCGGTTTTGAAAGATTCTCGGGGCCAGAATATCTGTAGAGATTATCAAATGGAAGAAGGATGAAAACGAAGTATTTGTAGATATAGTCATGTGTGTTCTGCCGATGGCTGTTTCATGTTGCCATCACGAAAAATGTCCCTCATGGTGACTTCTCCCACATAAATGAGCCAGTAACTCCTCTTTTTTCTCTCAAAAATAGCAGACACATGCTGGTGTATCAAGTCCACTGACGAGTAGGGTAAACCATGTTAGTTGTTCTAGCTCTGAAAATAATAGACTAGCCACTGAAAAAGCAATTTTGAAAGATGTAAATCGTGGTAATTATGTTGTAACTGGTTGTAAACCTAAGATCATCAGTACATTGGTATGTGCTCCTAAACCCAATAGTTCTGACATCAGACTTATTCATGATGCATCTAGGCCCTATGAGAATTCTTTAAATTCTTATGCTTCTATAGAGAAAACTAGTTACACGTCTTTAGATCAGGTGTGTGCTAACCTAAAGCAAGGTAAATGTTGTGCAAAGGTAAACTTGTCACAAGCTTATAGGTCTGCCTGGTAATTATTGTGCAACAGGGTTAAAGTGGTATTTCAGGATGTTGTTTGTACACTTATATGTACGATAACAAACTGTGTTTTGGCGCTTCTAAAGCCCCTAGTATATTTAAGTGTATTTTTGAAAGTGTTACTCGCATGGTGAAACGTAGAGGTTTTAAGAATATCCATGTGTATTTAGATGATTTTATTGTTACTGATTCATATGATGAGTGGTTGAATGCATTTATTTGTTTGAGACAGTTATCATATAGATTTGGTTTACAATAAATTTGAATAAGGTTGTTCCTTCCACACAACGTATATTGTTCCTAGATGTATTAATTGACACTATAAAAGGCACATTGTCCATACCGTATGAAAAGTTGACAGAGATTCGTAGTGAATTAGACAACTGGATTTGTAGAACGAAAGCAACTAAGCGGCAACTACAGCAGATTATATTTAAATTGAATTGGGCCGCAAAATTATTACGTGCATCTAGACGTTTTATCAGAAGACTTATTGACCTCATGTGTACAGTAACTAGACCATCACACCATGTTCGTTTATATAAGGGTGTAAAGGAAGACCTCCAGGGGCTCTCGAATGCGTGTGATATGTTCAACGGTACGGTGGTTATAGTTTAAAAACCTCTGATGGCCGAACCCTCGTTTTTAAGTGATGCGTGTACTACTGGAGGTGCTGCGTTCTACAATGAAGACTGGCTGTATGCAAACTGGTCTATTGATTATCCGGAAATACAGACTGCGTATATCAATATAAAGGAACTATTTACGGTGTTGATAGTTTTTCGCAGATGGGGATCACTGTGGAAAAATAAACATGTGCACATATATACAGATAACCAAGTGACAATGTATGAGTTGAACAAAGGAACCATGCCGAATAATCTTGGAATGACCTTTATTCGTGAATTGTACTACATGCTTGCTTTTTGGAATATACACATAACACATCATTTATTGCCAGCAGAGACAATGTTGTAGCAGGTGGGCTTTCGAGGCTTGACCATATTAATTATGCCCTTGTATCTAGGGAAATGTTGTTGCGTTTTGATGAACTCATATTACATTCTTTGTATGACTTTCGGAGGCATATGTCTAATCAATCTGCTTATTTTATTTCCCAGATACTGTGCAAGCTCAGGAACGAAATCTGGACAGAGATGTATCAGCATGTCATACATATCATCAATATATGCAGGGTCAACCAAAGCAGTTCACATCTAAAATCTTTCCTGCGGTTTTGCTTATATTTTGGATACTAACCGGTAACTTGTAGTGTTACAAATATATGCAGATATATCGTATTCTTAGCATGATCTCTGCCTACTCGTAGGATACTGGAATATTTAAATATAATTTATATGGAGCCTGGACTGGTTAACCCGCTGGATTCACACCAATAAAAGGTTTTAATAGTGTGATTGGTACCCCACCATAGAAGAAGTTACATATCACCCCAGACATATCATTATTTATACATGCAGTTTTAGATTTTTCCATCTCTTTTAATGTTGCACTTTGGGCATCAATGCTTGTAGCATTTTTCACATTTTAAGGAAATCATCTCTTGTTCCTAGAGGTGTCAAACCAATTTCTAGCAAACTTCATTTGTGTTATTCATGTGTAAGACAAACTCATGATAGTTGTGTCATATCGGTCAGACATACTAAGACCATCCAGTATCGTGAAAGAGTTTTAAATATACCATGTATAGAGGGGTCTGTCTTATGTCCCGTGTCTGCCCTTGGTCGTATGCATAAAAATGTACCAGTACGCAGTTGTGTTAAGGCAATACACAATTATATAATGTTGCAGAAAAACCCCAAAACATAACATGGCGTCATTGTGACGTCACTATGGTTCAGTGCATTATACGAAGCGGGATAAACTGCAACAATCAACAAGCCAAGAAAAATACTGTAGTGCAACCTTTTTCTCAACTCCATTTGTTGTGTAATTTCACATAAAGACATGCTTACATCTATTTGATATGCTTTTAGATTTTTAAAATATCAACATTATTTCAATTTAATCAGACCATTTCTTTTAAGATTACACCATTCAACAATTCCATCTCAGTATTTATACACAATTACGCCTCTTATAAGTTGGGCACAGCTATAAATATCATTGATAGGCTTCCATTTATTGTTTACAACAAAATTTGATTACCGAATTGGGCAATATGCACTTGCACTTTCTGAATGTTTGTTGTTAATACTACATATATAGCAATCACGTGATTGCAAACAGCTAAGGATAAAATTTAGATATGTAAAAGAATTTAGACTAGTAAAACTATTTGCATTTTAACCGTTTTTGCAGAAATAATCTTTACTCAATTTATTATGCGGTTTTCAGTAGACTATAATGTCAATGACGTCATGGAGTGCCTTAACGTTACTGCGCAGTGCATGATGATATGCCTCTTTTCAGTTACTTGCATGAAGGCAAACTGACATGTCTTACGTATGCTACCTTTGTAAAAGCACTTCAGTACTCCATTACAGCATGTGGTGATGATGCACCTGTCTATTCCGGTCACTTCTCTAGACGGGGTGGTGCTACATATGCATTTAGTTTAAATATTCCTGCAGAATTGATAAAGTTACATGGAGACTGTAAGTCTAATGCTTATCTCAGATATATTGACATTTCTACAGATTTGCAATAGAAAATGGTCAATGTTATGGGTGTTTGGGAGGCTTTTTGAGGGTTTATTTTGTATGGGCATACAGATGGGTGCAGTCCTAACATAACATTCACGTTAACGCGAAAAGCAGTCGCCAGGACTGCTCGACCGGACACGCGTGCGCTCCCCGCGTTAACGCGGGAGGGAATTCGCGTTAACGCGATTTATTCCCGCGTGTGCTCGGTCCGTCGCACGTTCACATGTCTATATTTGTAGTTCTCTATGCAGTGCAGTGCGGACGGAGAAAATAAAATGGATCTAATTAAATTACCGCGAATATTGCCGTAAAAAGGTGTATTAAATGTTATTTTAAAATGACACCCTGCATTAAGGATTTCATATGTAATATAGCAAAGGAAATTATCGCGTAGACATGCAATAAGGCATTTATGAAAAAAAAACTTCGTCAGTTTATATTAGCATGATTACTTTCTAATTTCATTTTCCTAAAGTAAGAATTTAATTAAAGTCATTGTTCGGAAATTCTGTTCAATGTTTTTAAAAATATCCCTTAACTCGGAAGGGTTTTATTTAATTCTAAATATTTTATTTATATGTTTTAATATTTATATACACAATATATATATATTCCTTCAAATTTTTCTATATGAACATGTTAATACAAGTTATAAGTTGTAAGCAAGCGAACGTGGCTGTCAAGCACGTTCACGCGGCAGTCAAGCGCGTTAACGCGGCAGTCAAGCGCGTTCACGCGGTCTCGAAATTAAGTTCACGTGGAAATCTGCGTTAACGCAAACGCGTGTGCTCAGCAGTCCTGAGCGCACGAGGAAAGCAAACTTCACGTTAACGCGACGTGAACATAATGTTATGTTAGGACTGCACCTCACCGTAGTTTCTGGTTGTACATTGTTTGATTAGCTTGATATTTGAAACATTTTTCGTTCTAAATAAATGTAATCTCCCATACGCCTATTGTGATGATTTTGCGCATTTGAGAAATTAAATGACAGATTATATTTTTAATCTGGATTTAACTGAGCTGTATCTGTCAGGTAATCACTGTGTGTATCAGATTTTGTACAATCCTGTACACCTTTTGTTAAAGTATTGTGTATGTGACGTCATTGGCGAGCACGTGGCGATATAGTCACGTCATAGCTAGCCTCGTGGTTTCATTGCTGAAAGTTTATTCTCTGGTGAAGACGTGCTTTTTTTAAACCCCCCCCCCCCCTCCCCCACCCTCCACTGTCATACATGTAAAATTGCAGAATTGATAAAGTTACATGGAGACTGGAAGTCTAATGCTTATCTCAGATATATTGACATTTCCAGAGATTTGCAATGGAAAATGGTCAATGTTATGGGTGTTTGGGAGGCTTTTTGAGGGTTTATTTTGTATGGGCATAGTTTCTGGGTGTACAGTGTTTGATTACCTTGATATTGGAAACATTTTGTGTTCTTAATGTTAAAAACGAAAACAACTGCTGTAACATGACTATGGCATTTACAAAAATGTACCACAATGGACATTCAAGGTCCCCTGAAATTCAGAAGTGAGACCAGGTGCCCGGGAGGAGTGAGCATCTCCTGTTTGGCTAGCCACACCCGCCGTGTATGCCCTGACATACAGACAAAACAATTAATATGATTCAGCACTGTATATATATATGAATGTAAACAAACACTGTGTGGAAAGTGTCATAGCCACATAACATCAGGAATAAGGGTATAATAACCCTTAAGTCAAATAAATATTATCTCCCATACGCCAATTGTGATCATTTTGAGCATTTGAGAAATTAATTAGGACATGAATCTTTATTCCGTGTTATTTCAATTATACAACTTCTGATGTTATGCATTGATTTCAAAGTGATTGCTTCAAAAGAAAGAGTCAAAAATAATTGCATAAAAGCACACCTTTACATTCTAATTTCAACTTTGGAATAGATTTTCCCCACCTATTTGGCAACAGATACGGTCTTACTTAGCGTTAGTAATTTATATCGCTGATTCTTTTAGCTCCTGTCATCCGATAAAACTTTCACCTTCACTACATATTGCACATGCAATCTTGTAACGATTTGTAATTCAATATAGCCCTTAAATAACGGAAAAATATAAATAACCTACATGTATAACCAGATATACGACATTTCTTGACACTTAGGAAATTAAGCCCCTGATATATATAGAAAAACATTTCCATCCTTAATTCCCATCCCATCAATAATTTTGCTCATATAGTTATGTTAAAACTGTTACATTTCTTCAGTAAACTTGTTTCTATTATTCATAATGAACGTAGCTTTCATTATTGCTTTAGTTGCCTTGTATACATGATTGTTACGTTATGCTTTCTCGTTCATTTTACGCGTTTGAGATTGTTCCTGTTTCAATTTTGAGAATTTTTCTTATACCTGAAGATCCTTGGTGATTTGTTTCATACAGCTTTGTCAGATACCTTCTGTTTTCTTCTTTTATATACATATATTTTTTCAATCTGTACTGTTTTTGTTGGGCTTATGGATTCGATACCTGAATAACGCTACAATAGTTAAGAGTTTGTTTCTTGTTTTCATTACTTAATACTTATAATACAGCACTGGATCCTACGTAAACCCTAAATCAACCAATCTGGCACATGGAACTGAAACTGTAGGTGTGTCTCAGGCTTCGGTTGATCAATATATGTTAGAAGACTGCATCGTCCTCAAAGAACAATACTTTCATCAAGTAAAGTTAGTTTCCTTCAAAAGGTATTTTACGTGTATAAGACATAAAAGTCAAATTTTATTTTAAGACAGCAACACCAAGATTAGACTGGAAGTATAGTATTCAGACAACTTTATATTTAATGTACAAAAGTTAATAAATTACAGATCAGAATGAAAGTTTATCCAGATAAATTTACGATATATCTATCAAAGAAAAAAAAACTAACATACAAGACAAAAACCCCAAAACAAAATCGAAACATCAATAACAAAATAAACAAATGTACATAAAGTCTTGCTAAGACTAGTGTGAAATCGCCAGCACATCAACAACTTATTTTGGACTAAACTGCCAATAATCAACTTACATAAAAGTTCTATTTTGAAAAAAATATCACAATTCCAAACAAGTTTTAGCCACATTCATCTTACTCCAAAATACATGGAAAGAAGGTTAGGATTTCAAGTAGCTGGATCACTCATCAGCTCGATAGATTTCATTAAGAATATTCAATTCAGTATCTGACATAATGGTTACAGAAAGAAGGATTTCTGAAAGTGGTACCTATACACATTTTGTAGAAAATATTTCCCATACCTGAATATTTTCATGTTACAATTAACTCTAGATACGTGCTATATGGAGTATCCACATGGTTTCCAGTTCGATTTCGTCAGTGTAATATTGTCACATGGTGTTCAGAAAATTACATGGATACAACATTGTGCAATCAGATTGTGCCAGGTTTATTCGTTGGCTAATACTGTCTTCCGAGTGGTCTTTCTACAAAACTTGTAAAGTGTTCTATACCTTCCTTGGCGAAGTTATTATACTTGAATCAGATGTCTCCCAATTTGATTATATTTAGCTCGAGTGTATTTATTTCTCAGAACAAGTTATAATGCTGAGATAAGTGATAAATGTATCAAATGATATCACGATCCTCGGCTGCACTTTTTTATTATAGAAAAAGTACCATGGCAGAAAACTTTTATATGACAATCTTAAAAATGCTTATGTATATATAATAAAAACAATATTTTCATAACCATAGAAAGACTTTTGTAAGTATATAAGTAATGCCAGAAAAAATCCAGAATGCAGTCATCTATTTTATCCATATCATATAATTTGTACAAAGCATAGAATTCAAGTCTGTGTCGGTCTCCTGAATCATTTTTGGTGATGTATGAAATACTTGCTTGTACAAATTACTTATTAGTGAGCGACGGCTGTGTATGATTGATATTTTTATAGAACTCTAGCCACACTTTGTAACCATTAAATATGTTTTCTTCTCTGATGATTGTGCAGTGTTGTAAAGAGTGAATCAATGTGATCGAAGCAACATCAATGTCCGTGTACTCTAACGTGACATGGACTTTGTTTTGATTATCCAAGAGACTTGACACAAATTTTTCCCAGCTACCAGCAGACATGTTAACATGAAATAAAGTTAACTTCTCCAAGAGCGTCATATGTGATACAATCATTGGGGTGTCATGCAGGGTTATGTTCCACAGACGTACGGACTTTAACCGAGACATTTTGGTCAGGGCTTCTACAACATTAACATCACAACTTTTATAACTACCCCCATACACTATGCATGTTAACTCTTCGAGTTTAGGTAACACGGCGGCCAGCATCTCATTGTCCTGTTGGTCACACATCACGATGTATAACGCTGTGAGAGATGTAGAATGCTGAGGAAGGCACTGGATAATGCTGGATATGTTTGAAACACGACGCAGGTACAGTGATACAACTGTGTTACTGGTATGGACTATCGACTCCGTCGCCAGTTTGAGACCGGTTTCGCGGTTGTTATGCTCCAGACAAACATCAGAAACGTGATAGGTGGTTGGTATAGTGATGCCTAACACGGTTTTAGCATGTACCATCTCACTGAACCACTCACACTGTCTTTGGTATAGCGACCAGACTTTGTCTATATATTCCACATTCAATGCCAAATTATAATCTTTTCATCTCTTTCTGCCATGCTGCCTACTTGCTGAGAAAGCTCGCACAAAAGTGAGCAATCCAGCCAAGCGAGGAATATTACAACATTAGAAAATTCCATGACCTTATCGATGGAGTTCAACTGATTAACAAATGTTTGGATGAGATTTGGGGTTCGGGAAATGTGCATTGCCGCCATAAGTTCCTGTATCAATTTATGGAAGAAACTGACACTGACTTTCTGGGTATTATAGAATCCCGGTGCCTGATATTGACTTATAAAACCCACCTTTAGTGCTAACTCTACGGTAGATCTCCCCATGTTTCTTTCTAAGCTATCTTTCTCAAACACTAAGCGTGTTTGATTTGACATTAGATCATCGTACGCTAATTTACAAAATGGGTTTAGTATATTTTGGAACTCAACGATTTTTGGAAACTTTTCAGGCAGTACCGAGGGCATGGTGTTTACTGCAGGTTTCAGATCAGCCTGTTCATCACAATGTTTTCTGAGATAATCTTTAACTTCATTGTTGTTTTTCTCGGCACGTTGAATGAGCATGTTTAGAATCTCGAATAAGAAGTAAGTCCATGATTTCTCTTCAAGTCCTGTTTCGAGGTTGCTTGTTTCCTCTTCACACCAAGCAATGCAAAAAGCTGTTAATATCAATGGCAACTGAATCAATTCCTCCATGTCAAAATCTAGATATCTTTCTAGACAGTAATTTGTTAGTCTATTCGTCAATTCTTGATCATCCATGCCGTATAAATTTTTTACAGTACACTCTATCGATTCTTTAATGGACTCTGGATCGATCCCTAAAATTTCTATCACATTATCCTGTGCTGTATACTTTATCTGCAGCTTTTCCAGTTTCCATGGTGTTAATGACGTGAATAATACACAGTTCACCAAGCCTTAGGTATCGGGGAAGTCATCAGAATTAGAGGACCACTCATCTAAACCATCCAAGACAACTAGACAGCGTATAGTATTATTGACGAGAACATATCTGATCGACTGTGTTAGACGAGGGTCTCCATTTGACAAACCGTCGCATATTATATCCATCACTCTGGTCCTATGTGCATACCTCATCGAAATGTGAAATAGAAATTTAAACTGAGAGAGAACTGTCTGCATATCACCTTGTTTTCCTTGTTTCGTTTTGCACCATTCTTCTAGAAGTTTTAAGCTAAAGACTGTCTTGCCTCTCCCAGCTTCTCCTTTCATAAATATTCTTTTTACTGGTTTCTCTTCGTTAAAGAATATGTCTGTTTTCTCAATAGTTTGTCTCTTAATTCTCTTAATGTGCTGTTCATTCTTTTCAGAATGTTTTGATTCTTGCACTATAACCAACTCAGAAGAAAATTTACTAAGAGGTAAGGTTTTACTACCTAGCGGCATTACTGGAATACATTCTGTTGCATTCTGGTAAACTTCTATAAGTTTATTCTCTAAATCTTGAGTATCTGAAAAAGCAATATTATATTGAGGCTACATTTTTGATAAAGTAAAATATATTTAAGAATTTCTAGACATGAAACTTGAATCAGATAAAACCAGATTTGCACTCTGACAAATGAGAATCCATCTGAAACAAATCGGCTTCTCTTTCCTTTTTATCATCACTATCCAAGCTAAGGGACCTTGTAAGCAAATATTTTTTGTCACATCAGATTCGACTACTGCTAGATATCTTAGGTTTATCACTGAATCAAACGATTTATAGATTGCTTCCTATAGTGTTTCAATTTGCTGATAACAAATAAGGCGCAAGATTTTTTTATCGCGAAATTGGACTCTATCATTTCACACAAAAGAAAAACATTGGTAATGCTGAGTAGATCTAAACCTTTATTTTCAATATAATTTTAAGGAATTAAAGGTGAAGCAATAGTATTCCGGATTAAAGTTTGTTCAGTGGAAATACAATAACGATTTTAATTCTAAATAAATCCACATTACGAGAAGTTTTCAGATCAGCCTCCTCCAGGATGAGAAATAAACTGAATAGACGATAAATGATATAAAAATTCATAAAGAAATGCAATTTTCACGGGTAACGTGCGACTTGTATTCAATCTTAACATAATCATAACATAAATTGCACCACTGTATCACATGGGTTTTTTATTTTTTACTTGTAATTTTTTAAGCCAAATAAGTTATCATGACTATATTTAGCAAAGTGAAATGTGAAAAGATTTATTGTTATCACGTTAAAACACTATCTCGCTATTTATCACGGAATAGGTATACGATCTCTCAAGGCTTGAGCAGGTGAATAGATGACTAAATGATAACATAAGCGTAGTTATTAAATATCAAAACATGTCTTTTTTTCTAGATGACAATACTAAAAGTCATCTTGACGTATAATGAATATCAGAAAATATACAGATGTATAATTTAGTGGCTATATGCGCATTATAAGAACCTAGGTCGGTTTAGGAATTACTTTGAGTACTGAGTGCATTACATTAATATTAAATATTTATATATTTTTCTTTTCTGAAACATACCTATTTCAAATTCGGGATCGTCTTCTACACCTTTGTAGATATCTGTAAAGTGTAATTATAAACAATAGTTTTCAATTCTCTTCTTATCACTCAAAAACTAATAAGACATTTTCTTATTTCATTTTGTGATTCATATTCAAGCAAATTTGGGGAAGTTCAGATGTATGTAAGCATAGAACATAAAGTGTCTAGACAAATACTTTTGACTTAGTTTCTGTTATCTATCCTAAGTCGGTACTATAACAACCATACAATCGACCCTCCCCATTAGTTGCCATAACAGCAGTACAATTGAATATTTTCTGACATGCGTACTGTATTTTCCATGAACATTTTATCATACAACTTCTCTAAGGGATGTTTAACAGACAGGAGACTTCTTTTATTATGGTTGTTATTGTCTGTTGTGTACTAATGCATGGCTATATATAAATATATATAGACAGATAAATTAGTGTAAACGAAATCATTTCAAATAATTCGAATCCTGTATTACTCACGTCGCCTCCATCTTTTTCTTCTGTACCACCATAAAGCTACATGTACAATGTTAAGTACTATCACTCCTACCATTCCTGTCACGATTCCTAGTATTATTGGTAAATTGTTTTCTTCCCTAAACATAATAATGAGGAATAATATTAATAATTCATTTATTTTGTTCTGTTCTTAACTAAAATGTTCCGAATGTATCATTCTCGGTAGCAAGCTGTTTTAAACGGAATGTCCTCTTCATATTTTCAAAACGGTCACCTTGGCTTTTATCCAATGATGAGTTGGAAGCAAGATACATGGTTTACTGTCATTACTTTCACCTTTAAGATTTGGGAATCAGGTATAATCTGGAGTGAAGACCATTCTTATTCTCTGCTTTTTGTGTAACAATGGTGTATTAACCCCACAATAATACAATAATTTTTTAGACCTAAGGACCATTTTTTTGCCATGGGATTATTATGAAAACTACGTATTGAGCTGATAGTTCACAGTTATGACACAAAACTATCATTTTGTATTTGTAATTGAAACCATTCACTTCTTTGTGTGCATTATATATTTACTCTTATAATATCAGATTCGTATGATATAAGTGGCAACGCTTTGTTACAAAAAAGCAGTATATAACTTTACACATTGTGTTTGGCACCTTGGTTTATGCAATTGGCCAAGTTCAGGAAACATCCTTGATTGTGCTGCGGTTAAAATACCGACTCAGGACAGTCAAGTGAAGTAACAAACGCCATTCAATTGGTGTGGTTAACTTTTGCAGTCACCACAAACGTAGCACAATCAAAATTGAAAATTTATAAATAATCCTCCATAATGAGAACAAGGATAAATAGGTTTCTCAAGAAGAGAGGTCATAAAAAATTTTATTGCACACGAAAACTTTACAGAATAATACGTTGCTATCAAAAATGTGTAAGGCGACATCAACATAAGTAAACCGTGCTCTGCCCGTTTGTAAGCCTAGCTCAGATCCTTGTTCAATAGAACTATTTTAACTAAATATGATTATATCATCTGCTTACACCAGTTATCTGAAATCTCAGGAGTCGAAAAAGATGAAATAGTGGTTATATTCGGCACAGATGACTCAGACGTCGTAGAAGTTGTCACCGGTAGAGCTGTATTCGTATATTGGTGTAGGCATATGGGATCTACAAGAAAAAGATACCTGTTACATAGTAAAGGTTCCACGTGATATTCAAGAAGATAAGATTCACCAGGATCACATGCACTAAAGGTACAATACTCCTTAGGAAAACAAAATAATGTTTAAATTTTGCTCGTTACTAATATGATTTTTGTTCAGTTTTTTTTTCCAAACGTGTAAGCTGTCAAATTGGAACAGATTTACACGGGTCTGAGGTTTTATTAATACACCCATATTCTAATATGTATATATTCCAAAATTCTTATTATTTTCCAAAATAGAGAACTGTATGACATATCAATTATCCTTTATTATCTATTATCCTGGAATAACATTAAATTTTAGATTTTATTCTAACGTTTCACCAACGCAATTCATTGTGAATGCATAGATTTACATGGCCCATTACTAAGTCAACAGCTAAGATACCGAGTAATTATAAAGAGTTGAGACTCTGAGCAGTAACTATAAACCTCGAAACTGTGACCTTAATTCGTGGTAATGCATTCAGGAAAAACCATGAAAATTCCTCATTACTGGTGACAAGAGATCGATGTGATCTTCGGTTAACTTCCACACTGGATATTGAGATCCATGACATTGATTATACCTACATTTATAGAGTTGATTGCTCCAGTAATCAGGATCAGTCTTCCTGGGACATCCCGTTCCACTACAGGGATTGAATTTACCACCAAACACAGTTTTCCCTGTCTCTGTATGGAATGCCCATGGACAACCATCTGAATTATCATTAGAAATACAATATCTGTAAATTGTATAATGAGAAGTATACACATAGTGTTGTGTTGTATATTGAATATTATATAAAAACGAAATTTGGCATCTAAGAATATATATATATATATATATATTAAAGATGCACATAACGTAGATAAAAAGCAGAAACGACATTCAAATGTGATGGCGTGTTGCAATATCTCAGAAAGTCAAAATGAGAGACAGTATGAAAATTACACTCTGATTAACCAGGCCGGGGAGGGGGGGGGGGACTCTCTGACAGGGCTTCCAGTCAATTCAGATAGGATGAGGTCTTGACACTCGTTCCCTAGAACTGTTAGTCGGAAGTCTCAGCTCTGAATCTGAATCTGAACTCACTTTTTGATGCACAGAGCTCCGTTGCCTCATATTAATATTTTCTTGTATTAATATTTATTCTATAAGTATAGTGGGGTTCTTGTTATAACATCTAAATCTCAGTAGATCGATGACCATTGTTTCTTGATATAGAGAATTATTCAGTTCTAGTTGTGTGCTCTTTGTGGTGAATGGGATGTTTAGGTAATTAATCACACTAAGGGACGGACAATTGTCATTTCAATGCACAACTGTTTTACAATTATGTTTATTTTGTTCTATGTTCTGCATGTTCTTGGTGACTTTTTGGTCTTTTTACTTTACTTTTATCATGAAAAAGCCCAAATCGTAAATGGCAGGATTGTTCTTAATATGTCACAAATCAAGAATATTATCACAGTGCATAATTCCCTCACTAAGCTATGAATTTTTCGACATATTTATAAGAAAAAAAAGAAGAGTTACTGGCTCAGTTATGTGGCAGAAGTCACCATGCAGCCATACAATACATGAATATAAATAATATACTAGAACATATAACACATTACAAAAATATTTGATTGTAGTGCAATTACGATACCGACTTAGGACGGTCATTTAATTCGACAAAAGCCAATGGTGTGGTTAACCCTTTTACGGGCCCACCATCCCACTCACCGTAATAGCAGAACAATCAAAGGACGTACATTTCAAAATTTATAAATAATCCTCCATGTAAAGAACAAGGGTCAACAGGTATAGCATATTGAGAGGTCATAAAAATATAAACACGCAAGGTATTGTAAAACACATAATGATATAAAAATATATGCGACATCAACATAATTAACAGTGCTCTGCCAGTCTGAAAGCGAGCTAAGACCTTAGATCTGTAGGAGTCCCGACTAACAGTCAGAGGGGACGAGGTTCAGGACCATGTCTCCTCTGAAAGCGGTTTAGACAAGGTCCATCATATAGTTCCCACCGCCCTGTTAGCCAGCGTGCAACGTTCAAGTAAAAGTCTGCATAAGGCTGTAGAGGGGCCAAATACAAGACCTATAGTCTTTTTAATGATCTCAATGTCATATTGTCTATTTAGAAGACGTTTGACTATTTTATTACATGATAAAATAACGTTATCGGAGCCTTTTACTTTCCTTAGTTTATATACGAGATCACCGTAAAAATTAGGATGGGAAATTCCATTGGATACATACTGTTGAATAGAAATATTTCCAAATGTAGATAGAAGTTCTGAATAAGATCCGAAGAATTTGCCGAATGTTTTTCTTAGCTTGTGATATCTGTAACCCTGAGTTAAAGGTTTAGTAGTAATTTGTAAATTTCGTTTATGAAAGTCCAAAACATCGGTGCAGCCTCTGACAAATCAAACTAATTGAGATATATAGATACCATATGATGGGAGTCGAGGGACATCGCCATCAAAGTAAGGAAAATTTACAATAGGAAATCCAAAACACATGCTATCAGTTGAAGGTATGACTATGAAACGCATCATCCACGTCTCCATCAAGTTATCATGGTCATCTTGTATGCAGTGATACACTTCCGGTGGTGTGCATTCAAATTCTTTTTTCCTAGTTTGCCAGCTTTTCTCAGTAAACGGACATTCTTTCACAGTTATACGAATACCAAATGTCAAATGTAGAGCAATAACTGTCAAAGATCAACTGCATCATCTCAAGTCTGAAAAAAAAAATATAATAGCGAAACTTAAATATATCACTTTCTGTCCTATCTGCAAATATAACTAAACATAAAACAGAAAACGCAAATCGATTTTTGTCACTTTATACGAAAGACAAAGTGGCCAGCCATCGTAAATATATCAAATTACGAGATCCTCCATGAGTGGCATAATATATATTTCAGACACAAAGCATTATAGAATTTCAAAACCATTCTAGATATATGGTGATTAGGTAGTTTTCTGCCAAAGTGATGATTCATCAATTGGTAATTTATTTTACCTTACGGATCTGATGGATATTGAAAAACTGCTGGAAAGAAAAACCATTTTGGTTCTGCGTCTCTGGTTCAGAAAAATGTCTCATTTCTGAGGCTTTATAACAAAAATTTAAGAGCCCTGTACTTTATAAAGTCATGCACTGGGACCTGAAGCATTACTCTTGTAATGCAAATGTCGTTTACATTATATCATATATATCGTAACTGATACGATTAACAAATCCATAGAATTTGTCCTGTCATCTCTAACAGAAAATGCAGAAAACATATGAAATATTTCTACGCTCCCGCACTATGTTAATAAGCAAGTATTCAGCATATCCTTGCTAAACATAATCCTGATCTTTTGGAATTAATAAATCAGCTGTACGAGGAAGAAAGAGTATCAAAATATCTCGATTAATCTACACCTGAATGCAGACTGAAAGTTCAGTTTGTTCAACCGAATGAGTTTTCAGATGATATTTCTTCAATTAAAATTAACCAATAAAGGACAGATGTCTTGACGCATGTACAATGCTCATAAAGGCTCATTTCTGCATTTTAACGTATTTAATACATAGGTCCGTATGAAATGTTTCCTGTAGTCATACCACTACCACAAAATATTATCACATACAAATAAAATTAGCAGTGCCTAGATATTGAACATCTTACTTGAAGCTCTACCATGTATTCATCCTCTGCTTCACAAGTCAATTATTGGTCATTGATAACGATGCAACTCTCCGCCAGCTAATTTAAAGAGCCAAAAGCAGTTACCGGGTAACAACTTAAGTGTTGTATTGAAATACAAGGAGGGTAATTCCCGAAAAATAGGGTTGGCAGGTAAACGTGGAATTCGACAACTTGGAATAAGTTTTAAAATGCTGGTTGCATTAGTGAACTATAAAGGAAAATGAGGACCGTCATGCGATGACTCAGATGAAATGGTAGAACTAAATAGAATATAGGCAGATTACGTTTGAATGCCGTCATATTTTAAGTGGCATCATATAGTAAACCATCCCTCTACAGAAAACCTTAACCATGATTCGTTTCTGTGATAGAAAATCATCACCTTGAGCGTAAAATTCAACAAACAAGCAACCAAACGCCTACACATTAAGACCGTAGTAAATGTTTTCCTCTAGTTAATGACAACTTTTATGTATATAATATTGGCTAATATACCCACGGTTATATACCCAACAGATAATAATAAAGTCATGCTAAATATCAGTATTTTCCCGTGAGCGATTTGTGTACGATGAATTATGACTAAACGATTATCATGAAAGGTTTTGTGATTATTGGGTTATAACAGTGATAACAAAGTATTTATTACAAACATTCTTATCAAACAGACTGTAGTCGAATGACCGTAAAAATAAAAATTCAATATATTCCGCACATATTAAATCTCCTGCATAATAATGTGTACGTTTCTCAATTGATCTTTTTCTTTCAAAAGAATTGTCGTTACAGTTACAGTGTGTAAGCAGTTACGGTGTGTAAGCTATAAACGACTTATCTAACAAAGAACAGTCGAGTTAAAATAAAGTCTTTTTGAGAATGTCAGCCATACAGCTGTTAATTTAAAGATAGGACACACTATGCATATATTTACAGCCTGTATGAACCTTTAACATTTGTGTTATTAAATAACTATCTTATGAATATAGCCGGAGATATGTCCTGAACTAAACAACAAACTGTCGAGATATATACCACATAGTAATTAGATAGCTTATTAGATACCATATAGCTGCAGATCTTCCCGTTGTGTAAGTATGGTTCCAACACCTCTGTCCCTTTTCCTTATGCCGCTACAGATCACACTACTGAACTCTTTTTATGAAAGTGATGATTTTAATCTAATTCCAGACCACTATCACCCCAACAAACTTTTACAAGAGAGGATAAGGTATATCGTTCATTTTTGATAATTTTTTTCTGTGATTTGTGTCATACAGCTTGGTCAGATGTCTTCTCTTTTCTCTTTCATTTCTTTTTGTTTTATATTTAGGTAGCCCTTTTGACTGCTGCTTTTTGACAAAGCATTACAGTCTAACGCATCGTTTTGTGGTCTATTATATTAATGGCTGTTTTATTTCAAACCGCTTGATTTGTACTCGGGATACTCTATATTCAACAGACTTATAGACTACCACTAGGTAACAGGCAATTCAGTTCTCAAAAGAAAAAGCAGAAGATATCTGACAAAGCTGTATGACACAAATCACCAAGGACCTGCACGCACAAAAAAAAATGACAACAGCAGAATATAAAGACACTCCGGATCAGAGATCCTTACCTTAATCTTTACAGAGACAGATATTCTTACGCTTGGTATTATCTTGTGTATGAATTTTAAACTGTTTGACTAGGTGGAAAGTTTAAAACACCATTGAGGAAAATCATTCTCTTACATTCAAACATTGAAACTATTTCTTCCCATGTATTTGACAGAAATTACGATCTTATTTAACAGTAGTTCTTTATATTTTTTCGTGCGATAAAGCTTTTACCTTCACCATATATATATTGTATATACACTCTTAAAACGATTTTTAAAACTTCCTGTGTAATTCAATATAACCATTAAATACGTACTTCCTACATGTATAATCATAGATACGATCTTCATTCACAGTAAGACATGTGCAGTAGCATTTTCCCCCGTTAAATGCAACGACCGATCGCATATTGTTTGTGTTCACATATGAGGGGCAGGTATTAACATTGAATTCAGACCCTTTCATCTTTTTCTATCCTATAGTTAGATACTATTCTTCCTATTTACAGATATAGAAATGCCACTCTTTTTTCAAATAACTCCGCCAATAAAATCATATTTTAAAACCGTTATATTTTATTTTTTTAGGACGATTCTATTCATAATGAATTTGATTTTCATACTTCTACTTATTCAGTATAACTTTGACCGTGACCTTTGGCCTACTTCAATGTCGATCATTTCAAAAGGACTGTTAAATAAGTTAATTTTCAGGGCAGTGCTTAAAGTAAAATACGAAAGTAACTGTTGTCACATGAACATGGCACTAACAACAATGTACCACAGTGGACATTTACGGACCCCTGAAATTTAGAATTGAGACCAGGTGCCCGAGAGTAAGCGTCTCCTGTTTCACACCCGCCACGAATGCTCTTACATACAGACGAAACAAATATGATTCAGCACTGTATATATACATCAATATGAACAAACACTGTGTAGAAAGTGTCACAGCCACATAACATCAGGAAACAAGAAACAATTTGGTGCAAGCACCAAAGTGTGGGCCGGAATGGGATGATAATAAAACTGCAAAGAATTAAAAAAAACCAAAATACTGTTTTAAAATTTCCAGTATCACTTCCTTTTCAGCTATAATAGTTTATAAAATTGGTTCATTTAGACCATTAAGTACATAAGGCAATAGCGAGTTTATTAGACGTACGGATTAGCCTGCATTTAGTATGGAAATGTACTTTTAAAATTACTAGCTATATCATCTACCATTTGTTTTAAGCCGATGGGCTCAGTGGATGAGGTGACCGAAAGGTCCCGGGTTCGACTCCCACCGTGTGCACATCGGTGAAACCGAGGTCCCGTGTCACGGTAGGCGTGGCACGTAAAAGATCCCCCACTTCTTCGGGAGGGTCCGTTGCGTGAAATAATCGTAGAGTGACGTGAAACAATAATTAATCAATCAATCTACTATTTATTTTTAACAACAAAACTTAACCAATCTGTAAGCAACTGGCTGTTTGCTGGGGTAACAAACCTTTACTAGTTAAACTTGCGGTAATGGTGTGGCCGTGGTGGTAATCTTACTATTCTCAAGTTTTAATTTATAAACAATAATTAAGGTTTCAAAATCGTCTTACCATAATAAACAATTGTAAAATATAATTGGTTATGTTAGTCCTTCTTAGCGTAGCATTCTGTATTCAGAAACGTTAGTAGGACTTGCATCACACTATCATTAAATCGTAACTAATTTTTCATCTATTTTTTTGTGTTTTTTTTTTTTTTTTTTTTTTTTTTTTAAAAAATAGCGATGATGTTCCGATTGGCAATGATTAACCGAAAGTCACTTAGGCAACCGAATAATAATTTTGCTTATGAAGAAAGCGCGTCAAATATTAAAAAAATTGTAAGGTAACACCCATCCCCAGAAAATATTCCATCAAATTTTATACTTAAGTCAGCGAAAGTCTCGAAGATACTATGCTTACATAAATCTATCAAACTGGGTCAGCGAGGTGACACATGCTCTCTCCGCAGTGAATATAATCCTAATTTTATCATTGGTGTAAAATCCTGGGGGTGTGGCCTTGCTGTACCGCAGAAACGCATGCAACTTTTCCAAACTCATATCAAAGGATGGGCCGGCTAGTGCCGGCCCCACAATAAGGGTATAATAACACTTAAGTCAAATAAATATTATCTCCCATACGCCAATTGTGATCATTTTGATCATTTCAGAAATTAAACAGGACATGAATCTTTATTCCGTGTTATTTCAATTATACAACTTCTGATGTTATGCATTGATTTCAAAGTGATTGCTTCAAAAGAAAAAGAAAGAGTCAAAAATAATTGCATAAAAGTACACCTTTACATTTTAATTTCAACTTTGGAATAGATTTTCCCCACATATTTTGCAACAGATACGGTCTTACTTAACGTTAGTAATTTATATCGCTGATTCTTTTAGTTTCTGTCATGCGATAAAACTTTCACCTTCACTACATATTGCACATGCAATCTTGTAACGATTTGTAATTCAATATAACCCTTAAATAAAGGAAAAATATAAATAACCTACATGTATAACCAGATATACGACACTTAAGAAATTAAGCCCCTGATATATATAGAAAAGCATTTCGATCCTTAATTCCCATCCCATCAATAATTTTGCTCATATAGTTATGTTAAAACTGTTACATTTCTTCAGTAAACTAGTTTCTATTATTCATAATGAACGTGGCTTTCATTATTGCTTTAGTTGCCTTGTATACATGATTGTTACTTTATGCTTTCTCGTTCATTTTACTTGTTTGAGATTGTTCCTGTTTCAATTTTGAGAATTTTTCTTATACCTGTAGATCCTTGGTGATTTGTTTCATACAGCTTTGTCAGATACCTTCTGTTTTCTCTTTTATATATATTTTTTTCAATCTGTCCTGTTTTTGTTTGGCTTATGGATTCAATACCTGAATAACGCTACAATATTTAAGAGTTTATTTGTTTCTTGTTTTCATTACTTAATACTTATAATACAGCACTGGAACCTACGTGTACGTAAACCCTAAATCAACCAATCTGGCACATGGAAGTGAAACTGTAGGTGTGTCTCAGGCTCCAGTTGATCAATATATGTTAGAAGACTGCATCGTCCTCAAAGAACAATACTTTCATCAAGTAAAGTTAGTTTCCTTCAAAGCCTATTTTACGTGTATAAGACATAAAAGTCAAATTTTAGTTTAAGACAACAACACCAAGATTAGACTGGAAGTATAGTATTTAGACAACTTTATAATTAATGTACAAAAGTTAATAAATCACAGATCATAATGAAAGTTTATCCAGATAAATTTACGATATTATCTATCAAAGAAAAAAAAAACATACAAGACAAAAACCCCAAAACAAAATCGAAACATCAATAACAAAATAAACAAATTTACATAAAGTCTTGCTAAGACTAGAGTGAAATCGCCAGCACATTTTGGACCTAACTGCCAATTATCAACTTACATAAAAGTTCTATTTTGAAAAAAATATCACTATTCCAAACAAGTTTTAGCCACATTCATCTTAATCCAAAATACATGGAAAGAGGTTAGGATTTCAAGTAGCTGGATCTCTCATCAGCTCGATAGATTTCAATAAGAATATTCAATTCAGTAACTGACATAATGGTTACAGAAAGAAGGATTTCTGAAAGTGGTACCTATACACATTTTGTAGAAAATATTTCCCATACCTGAATATTTTCATGTTACAATTAACTCTAGATACGTGCTATATGGAGTATCCACATGGTTCCTCGCTCGATTTCTTCTGTGTAACATTGTCACATGATGTTCAGAAAATTACATGGATACAACATTGTGCAATCAGATTGTGCCAGGTTTATTCGTTGGCTAATATTGTCTTCCGAGTGGTCTTTCTACAAAACTTGTAAAGTGTTCTATACCTTCCTTGGCGAATTTATTATACTTGAATCAGATGTCTCCCAATTTCATTATATTTAGCTCGAGTGTATTTATTTCTCAGAACAAGTTATAATGCTGAGATAAGTGATAAATGTATCAAATGATATCACGATCCTCGGCTGCACTTTTTTATTTTTTATTAGAAAAATATAAGTACCATGGCCGAAAACTTTAATATGACAATCTTGAAGATGCTTATGTATATATAATAAAAACAATATTTTCATAACCATAGAAAGACTTTTGTAAGTATATAAGTAATGCCAGAAAAAAATCCAGAATGCAGTCATCTATTTTATCCATATCTTTTATCATATTTACCGATTACAATTGTTCTTCTTCATCCGGCTCCATCCGTTTATGAATATATTATTTTAAAACTTTTCTTGAAATTGACAATGAACATCAAGCAGTGACAAAGCTAGACAGAAAAACGAGCTAGAGATCAATCTTAAAGCAATTCATGGCCCAGATATTTAGCGTACCTTTCGCCCATGTCTGGTAAGACATTTCCAAAAATGTGACAGAGACTTAGATTTTATGCTGGAGAGATAGGATTAACTGATCTCAGTGATAAATAATTTGTACAAAGCATAGAACTGAAGTCTGTGTCGGTCTCCTGAATCATTTTTGGTGATGTATGAAATACTTGCTTGTACAAATTACTTATTAGTGAGCGATAGCTGTGTATGATTGATATTTTTATAGAACTCTAGCCATACTTTGTAACCATTAAATATGTTTTCTTCTCTGATGATTGTGCAGTGTTGTAAAGAGTGAATCAATGTGATCGAGGCAACATCAATATCCGTGTACTCTAACGTGACATGGACTTTGTTTTGATTATCCAAGAGACTTGACACAAATTTTTCCCAGCTACCAGCAGACATGTTAACATGAAATAAAGTTAACTTCTCCAAGAGCGTCATATGTGATACAATCATTGGGGTGTCATGCAGGGTTATGTACCACAGACGTACGGACTTTAACCGAGACATTTTGGTCAGGGCTTCTACAACATTAACATCACAAGTTTTATTACTACCCCCATACACTATGCATGTTAACTCTTCGAGTTTAGGTAACACGGCGGCCAGCATCTCATTGTCCTGTTGGTCACACATCACGATGTATAACGCTGTGAGAGATGTAGAATGCTGAGGAAGGCACTGGATAATGCTGGATATGTTTGAAACACGACGCAGGTACAGTGATACAACTGTGTTACTGGTATGGACTATCGACTCCGTCGCCAGTTTGAGACCGGTTTCGCGGTTGCTATGCTCCAGACAAACATCAGAAACATGGTAGATGGTTGGTATGGTGATGCCTAACACGGTTTTAGCAAGTACCATATCACTGAACCACTCACACTGTCTTTGGTATAGCGACCAGACTTTGTCTATATATTCCACATTCAATGTCTCACGCCAAATTATAATCTTTTCATCTCTTTCTGCCATGCTGCCTACTTGCTGAGAAAGCTCGCACAAAAGTGAGCAATCCAGCCAAGTGAGGAACATTACAACATTAGAAAATTCCATGACCTTATCGATGGAGTTCAACTGATTAACAAATGTTTGGATGAGATTTGGGGTTCGGGAAATGTGCATTGCCGCCATAAGTTCCTGTATCAATTTATGGAAGAAACTAACACTGACTTTCTGGGTATTATAGAATCCCGGTGCCTGACATTGACTTATAAAACCCACCTTTAGTGCTAACTCTACGGTAGATCTCCCCATGTTTCTTTCTAAGCTATCTTTCTCAAACACTAAGCGTGTTTGATTTGACATTAGATCATCGTACGCTAATTTACAAAATAGGTTTAGTATATTTTGGAACTCAACGATTTTTGGAAACTTTTCAGGCAGTACCGAGGGCATGGTGTTTACTGCAGGTTTCAGATCAGCCTGTTCATCACAATGTTTTCTGAGATAATCTTTAACTTCATTGTTGTTTTTCTCGGCACGTTGAATGAGCATGTGTAGAATCTCGAATAAGGAGTAAGTCCACGATTTCTCTTCAAGTCCTGTTTCGAGGTTGCTTGTTTCCTCTTCACACCAAGCAATGCAAAAAGCCGTCAATATCAATGGCAACTGAATCAATTCCTCCATGTCAAAATCTAGAGATCTATCTACACAGTAATTTGTTAGTCTATTCGTCAATTCTTGATCATCCATGCCGTATAATTTTTTTATAGTACACTCTATCAATGCATCAATGGAGTCTGGATCGATCCCTAAAATTTCTACCACTTTATCCTGTGCTGTATAGTGTATCTGCAGCTTTTCCAGTTTCCATGGTCTTAATGACGTAAAAATCACACAGTTCACCAAGCCATAGGTGTCGGGGAAGTCATCAGAATTAGAGGTCCACTCATCTAAACCATCCAAGACAACTAGACAGCGTATATCATTATTGCAGAGTACATATCTGATCGACTCCATCAGACGAGGGTCTCCATTTGACACACTGTCGCATATCATATCCATCACTCTGGTCCTATTCACTTTGACATACCGCATCGCAATATGAAATATAAATTTAAACTGAGAGAGAACTTCTTGCATATCACTTTGTTTTCCTTGTTTCATCTTACACCATTCTTCTAAAAGTTTAAAGCTAAAGACTGTCTTGCCTCTCCCAGCTTCTCCTTTCATGAATATTCTTTTTACTGGTTTGTCTTCGTTAAAGAAGATATCGGCTGTAGTCTCAATAGTTTGTCTTTCGATATGCTTTTCCTTCTTTTCGCAGTGTTTTGATTTGACATCTTGCACTACAACCACCGGAGAAAAAAACTGACTAAGAGGCAAGGTTTTACCACCTAGTGGTATTACTGGAATACATTCTGTTGCATTCTGGTAAACTTCTACAAGTGTATTCTCTAAATGTTTAGTATCTGAAAAAAGAAATATTGTATTGTGTGACGTGAGGCTTAACATAATTATATATAATACAAGAATTTCTTCACATGACATAAAACCAGATTTATATTCTGACAAATCAAAAACCCTCTAAAACAATGGGTTTCCCTTTTCTTTTGCATAATCCACGTTAGATGATACTTCAGTGGCTCAGCTATCTATCCAAGGAATTTCTTGAAGCTGTTGCAGGACTTTTGAGACGGGTGTTGCAGGCGATCGGGCGACGCTTAGTCCTCCCGAGCACCTGGTTTCACATCGATTTTATTGAGGGTTCGTATTTGGGAAGGTGGGCCCGTAAACCGGTTAACCACACCATTTGTTTGGTTTTTGTCAAATTAAATGACCGTCCTAAGTCGGTATCGTAATTGCACTACAATCAAATATTTTTGTAATGTGTTCTATGTGCTAGTACATTATTTATATTCATGTATTGTATAACTGCATGGTGACTTCTGCCACATAACTGAGGCAGTAACTCCTCTTTTTTCTTGTAGCTGTTGCAGGACTTTTGAGACGGGTGTTGCAGACAAACAGGCGACGCTTACTCCTCCCTAGCACCTGGTTTCACATCGATTTTATTGGGGTTCGAATTTGTCTGAATATGACACTATAAACTATATTGTCCTTTTATTTCATGGACATGACCCGAAACTTAATTGTGATAAAGCAGGTCTAAAACACCAGTCTCTATTTCCGTTTTTATTATGCATGCTAGATGGAACGTCAATGGCTCCACTTGCAGACCGTGTAAGCAAATATTGCCATTTTCTCTTTCACATTACGTTTGACCTAATTGGCTACTGCTCGATATCTTAGCATTGTACCTTATTTTTCATAGAATCTCATTTTCGTCTCATAACGGACATACTCCCCTTTTCACTACTGTAATGCTTTGATCAAAATAAGGCGAAATTGGGTAAAACTTATCCTTGATGGCACTCAATGATAATCCTTTATCAAAAAGTGAATGTAACCATTTAACCTGACACCACTTGCTTTCGTATTTCATTAAAGGTAAAGGTAAAGGAACACAAACACTCTGTATTGCAAGTTTTCGGCCTGGCGACCTTTATCAAGCAATTTTTCAACTTCTCAAAGCTAAGAAGCTTATGTATCTTTGAAACGTAAACATAGATTTTACTTAGCTTTGCATTTGTCATCTGAGAAATTGCTTGATAAAGGTCGCAAGGCCAAAAATTTGCAATACAGAGTGTTTGTGTTCCTTTACCTTTTATGTACCGGTTTTCCCTTAGGAGAACTTCTTCGAATCTTTATTTTATTAAAGTTTTTCAGTTTAATGAAAACAAATAAGCAGAGGCACAAAGGAAATTACTTTGAGTATTGAGTATATTATATAAACATTTGAGATTAAGATCTTTCTAACGTACCTGGTTCAATGTCGGGATCGCCTTCTTCCACGCCTCTGTAGAAATCTGTAATGTATAACTTTGTGTTTTGTAATAATTACAGTGTCACATTCTTTTTCAGTTTGCTTATTATCACTCAAAAACTAAAAAGACACTTTATTATTTTATCTTCTCATTCATATCCAGGCTTCATTGCGACAGTTAAGATGCATGTAAACATAGAGCCTTAAAGGTTTCTCTATAAAAGACTTGATTTATTTTCTGTTTTGCTATCATTTTTTGAAATGCTAAGGAAGAATGTCTAAGGAGTAAATATATATAATAAATGATGCTGTAGTTTTGTGTGTTCCATACGGACAAAATGCAATCTATATATTTAAACACCTATAATGACTCGATGTCGGTATCATACCAGGGATACAATCGAAGGACCCCATAACAGCAGTGCAACTGAATATTATTCTGATGTGCTTACTGTATTTTCCATGGAGACTTTTTTCATACAATTTCTCTAATGTATGTTTAACGGGCAAGATTTTTACGATGGCTGTTATAGTCTGTTGTGTACTAATGCATGGCTATATATAAATATATATAGGCAGATAAATGACCATAAAGCATACAAATCATTTTCTTATACGTCAAATTCTGTATTACTCACGCCCCTTCCATCTTTTTCTTCTATACCACCACACAGCTACAATGATAAACACTGCTACTCCTTCCATTCCCGTTACGATTCCCAGTATTATGGAATAATCATTCTTGTTTTCTTCCCTAAACATTATAATGAGTAATAATATTAATATTTAATACATTTTGTTTGAGTAAGTGCATTTTTTCCCTTTTGCCCTTAAGGAAAATTAAATAATACAGCAAATGCCAACCTTTAAAAACTTTTATATTGCGTGCTGTCAAGATGTCGTTCTACTCCGTGGTTAATGAGTTTTTATAGTCTTACACATTTTTAAAGAATATTCAAAATTTTAGGCAAGTGTTTGAGGCAAATTTACAACAAAAATATTTACAATCTAAAACGCACTTAACTGGAATGTTTTGAATGTATTATCTTCGGAAGCAATGTATTTCACTGCTATTCTCAACGGAATATTTTCAAAATGGTCACCTTGACTTTTATTGAATGACGATTTGGGAATAAGGATATAACATGCTTTAATGCCATTAATTTCACCTCCAAACTTTGAAAACCAGGTATAATCTGGAGTGAAGATCATTATTATTCGCTGCATTATTTATAACAATGGTGTATTAACCCACAATGTTACCCTGGGTTTTAAAACTTAAGGACCATTTTTATAGGGTAATGGTTATGTTAACCCTAACCTATGGGATTATCATGAAGACTACGTATGGAGCTGGTAATTCACGATTATGACGCAAAATTATCATTTTGTATTTGTAAGTGAAACCAATAAATTGTTTTTGTGTATTATATATTTTCTCTTATAATATCAGATTCGTATGAAATACGGAGCAACTGAAAACCAGTATAGAACTTGAAACATTCTTGAGATAACGCCTTGTACTGTTCATTATTTATCTGTGAGGTAAGAATGAACCTGCTACAATTACAGCAAATGTTTTATGTACTAGAAACAAGAAGTGACAGATTCATAATGACCTCGACCTTAGAGATCTTGCCATGGGTCGAGCTCAACGCTCTCCATTATATTTTCAGTAACAACTGTTCAGAGTGTTAATCAGTACAAACAAGTATTTTACAGACCAAGCCAACAAGTAGAGAGAGAAATAGACGTTATGCCTCATATAGAAATATTTTAACTAAATTTGAACATATCAACTGCTTATACCTATTTTGTATTATCTCAGGAGTTGAAAGAGTGGTTTCAGTTATATTCCGCACAGATGAAGCCGTAGAACTTGCCGCCGGTAGAGTTGTATGCCCATAATGGTGGAGGCATATGGGATCTACAAGTAAAAGATACCTGTGACATAGTAAAGGTTATGTCCCACGTGATATTCAAGCAGGAAAGATTCACCAGGATCACGTGCATTAAAGGTATTAAAGGCATTAAATATATATATAAAAGCACAAAAAAGGAAATTGTAACAACATTCACTATTCATAAGTATCGGATCAACCTCAATGAAGGTTAACGCAAATCGCTCGAGAAAAAGGGGTCAATATAAAAGTACAGGTAAGCGATAACGATACTAAAACAATTTAAAAATTGCCAAATTTTCGAAGCAATCTGCTTCTTCTTCAGGACACACACATACAAACACTTACATAAATATAAAGACACGAAAAGAAAGATAGAAAATATATACAAAGCACTAGTCTAATAAAAACTGGTTTCTTGAATTGGCTACATATTGAGCGTTTCTCTATGCGCTATAATAATATGGCATGTCATGCAGTTTTCTATTTTGAAATAACATTGTATATATATATATATATATATATATATATATATATATATATATATATATATATATATATATATATATATATATATATATATATATACAATGTTATTTTTCAAAATAGAAAACTGCATGACATACCATATTATTATAAATATAGAACATATATAACTTTTAATTTTGTGCACCAGATGCGCATTTCAATAACTTATGTCTCTTCAGTATTCAGTATTGAAACCAAAATGACCGAAAAAGTGAACCAAAGAATCTATCTAAGGACAGAGCTACATGTATGCGTGAGGGAGATACCCCTTAGCTTTAGACTGATTTACATAATTTCATGACTGAAAATTCTAAGTATATCCTTTATTATCCTGGAATAGCATTGAACTCTGGATTTTATTTTGACATATCACTAGAGCTCGGCGTTCATTGTGAGTGCTAAGAATTACTAAGATACTAAGTAGTAATAAAGAGTTGAGATACTGAGCTATCAACTTCGAAAGTGTGACCTTAAGTCGTGGTAATGCATTCTGGATAGCAATGACAATTATTTATTATTGGTGACACTGAAGATATCCATGTGGTCTTCGGGTAACTACGACATTGAAGATTGAGAAAGATTGATGGATTTCTGACCCATGACATTGACAGTACATACATATGTAGAGTTGATTGGTCCAGTAATCAGGATCAGTCTTCTTAGGACATCCCGGTCCATCACATCGATTGAATTGACCACCAAGCACAGTTTCCCCGGTCTCTTTATGGAATGCCCATGGACAACCATCTGAATTATTATTAGAAATACGATATCTGTACATTGTATAATGAGAAGTATACACATAGTGTTGTGTTGTATATTGAATATTATATATATGCACATCCACTATAATTGCCTGAGATTGTCATGGGACACCAGCTGTTTCTTTCAATTTATGATTTAATGATGCAGGAAATGATAGTTACCAGTGTGATATTTTGGGCGCTAAAAGCGCTACCGCGCATTATATCTAATAAATGCATCAGCCATTGTACTTTATTCATGCATGAAAACACAAAATAAGACACTTATTATTATTATTATTATTATTATTATTATTATTATTATTATATATATACAGTCGTTTACCAAGGTCCGAATATTTTCCAGTTCTGAATAATTTAACCACCAGTTCTCTACAGACAGAGCGTATCATACAAAACATTTTATTTGATAAAGACAATTTACAAAAGTATTAAAACAAATATAAGAATTTTCTTTGAAAGTGAATTAATGAAGTTGGTATCGGCGAAATTGTTCCTTCTGCCATTTTGTTACTCGAAATTCATTCGTTTTTGGATTTCCTATTAGAGTAATATACTGGCAAATGGCACAACATTCCAATACCATGCGTCTGAATTTTTCCTAGTTCCGAACAGCTTAAATTCGTGTGATTTGAACATGCATTTTTTCGCGGAATTTGAAACTTATTGCCATAAGGTCATCTAGCAAATAAACACTATCCGTTTTACAAAACCATCGTAGTCACAAATACGGCATATTTCTTATTTATTTTCCGATATAAACAAACAACATATCATAACAAACTAGAGCGCAAGGCAGGTTTAACGGACAATACAGAGGCGGATACAGAAAGGTCAATGCCGGTTGGGGAGGGAGTGTACAATTGAAACCCAAGGCTTCATGGAGACACAAAGCCGCTGCTGGTATGGGTTCGGGGGACCTCACCTGGAAAACTTCGGTAAATGGTTAAGAATGCTGCATTCTAAACACGTTATGAAATGACAAATGCTCATTTTGAAAGTGAAATTTCAAAAGGAAAATAATAATTATTATTATTATAAAAATTTTAATAATAATAATAATAAAAACCTCATAAAACAAAACAAAAGTGTCAAGACAGCTTCGCGTGAAGCTTCCATTTCTGAGTCTATTTTACTTTCTGTAATTAATATGATAATAAGGCATTATTTAGTGTTGTGCATGGAAGGCAAGTTAAGACCAGGCATAGCGTATTCTAAACAGCGAAAGCAAGCATATTGTATTCTATGCGGCGAATGCAAAATACCTGAGGGGAAAGACGACAGATTTACAATAGCGTTACACAAAGTCCAAGTTGTTCCTGCGTTCACTGAGTATTTCAACTTTGAAAGACAACGGGAACATACTCCAAGTTACTTAAGTTTCGCGGCCGCAAACTAATTTCTAATTTGAGTAAATCAAATTAGAGGCCCCAACTTTGTAAAGAACAGATTATCATTACATCTTTATCATACTAACATTTTAGGTCACATGTAAGATTTATATACATGCCCTTAGATCATCTTTATGTATTTTTTTCTCGTCAGTGGACCGAAAGTTGTCCCTAATGAACGTTGCATAGAAATAAAACTAATTACAGTCTTCCACCCCTTTCCTCTGAGCAGCACACGATTCGTGAGCGCAGTTTTCTTCACTGTCTCCCATCTCTAACTCTACTTTCCTCCAATCTGGCATGTGTTTGTTCTCCGTGTAATCACGCCCTTCCCTTCAACCCACCTCTTATTTACCGGTATAGGCGAATCTAGAAATTTGAAAGCTGCGTTACGAAAGGTCAAATTTACAATGTTTATGACTGACCCCACCCACCATAATCACATGATTACACTGAAGTTTGTATATCCCTGACATAAATTTACAGTTCAGGTTTGACTAATATTGTTTTTAAATTGTGTTCCCCTTTTTAAACCAACCATGAGTCTGCCCTTAAAATACGTGCTAAAGGGGAAAAAAGCGTCGGTACACAAAATTTGCTTATGCATGAAATGACAAGGGACATACAGGATAAAAGGAAGGAAACAAAGGTGGGTGTTGTAGCGAGAAGAGAGAGGATACGGAGAATGGCAAATTTAGGGGAAGGAGATTGAAACTCTGCACTTCTTTCATGAGAAAAGGGAAACGGGAATACCAGCAAGCAGAAGGAAATTAAGGGAAGGGCAATACAGGGAAATTACGAGCTATTTGAAAATAAAAGAATAAAAGGGAATTTTGTTGTTGTTGTCGTTGGTTTTTCCTTTTTAATTGATATTTGTATATGTGTTTGTTTGAAAGGGTTTTTTGTTGTTGTTTTGTTGTGTTTGTTTGGGGTTTTTTTATTTAGGGGGAGGGGGCTGGGGGTTTCCTCTTTTTTTTTTTTTTTTTTTGTATGGTATTGCACATATATAACCATTTGTGGCTAAAAAGAAAATGAAACTTATTTCGACTCTCATATGTGTTTCATTCAGAGGTTCCAAATATCTATTTCTGCGTTTCTTTATCATATCCGAATCCATATACATACACACAATGTATTAGCTAGAGCGTGCATAATCTAAATATGAATGCATAATTTAAACTTATCATTTTAAAACACTCACATGGAACTGTGAAGTTATGTATACTTTGAGCTTATTATTGAAGCAATGTCACAGATTTGACGTCACCTTTAAAAAGTGCATGTAAATGCTGAAAATATATTTATATATATATATATATATAATATATATATATATATATATATATATATATATATATATATATATATATATATATATATATATATATATATATATATATATATGTGTGTGTGTGTGTGTGTGTGTGTGAGAAGGATTAAATATTGTTAATGATGTCATCTTTAAATTTATCCTTAAAGTTGAAGGTATAGAATAAATTATCAGAAAGTCGGTGATTAATGTATCATACCGATATTTGTTTGTCCTCAATTTTTTTCCATTTTCTAAACTGTCATGTGGAGACACATAAGTCTATAACCGACTTTCATTGTTTTAACAGCAAAAATCTCAACTTTGTGTAAAAAAAATAAAAATTTTCAATTTCAAATTTTTCTGTTGACAATATAAATATATCACTGTATACCCCATTTCCCCATTTGAGGCCCCTTTGTGATATCAGTTCGGAACCGGAAACGTTATTCGGAACTAGGAAAATGACCACTGCTGAAATATCCCATAATACTATGATGTATAGTAAGACTTTTACTAATGTGGTTGATAAATTCATTCATTAGACTACACTTAACTAATTGATACCACATAAATTCATCTTTTCTCCCTTTTTACAACGAAGAAGACAAAAAATCAGAAACCTGTTCGCAACTGGGAAAACGACTGTATATATATTTATGTATATGTATGTATATATATATATACATTTCAGATGTACATAACGTAGATAATAAGTGCAAACAAGAAATAGACTGCGGTGCTATTTGACTGGTTTCAATTCAAATGAGACGGCAGTGTAGCAATTTCTCAAAGAGTCAAAATACGAGACAACATGAAAATGACATTCTGACTAACAAGGCAGTGGGAATTCTCTGACAGGGCTTCCAATCAATTCAGATGAGATGAGGTCTTGACACTCGTCCCCTAGAACTGTTAGTCGGAAGTCTCAGCTCTGAATCTGAATCTGAATTCACTTTTTGATGCACAGAGCTCCGTTGCCTCATATTAATATGTTCTTGTATTAATATTTATTCTATAAGTATATTGGGGTTCTTGCTATAACATCTAAACCTAAGCAGATTGGTGATCCTTGTCTCTTAATATAGAGGATTATTCAGTTTTAGTTGTGTGTTCTTTGTAGTGAGGGGAGTGGTTGGGCAATATACCACGCTAATGGACGGACAACTGTCATTTCAATCCGCAACTGCATTACAGTTATGTTTGTTTTGTTCTATGTTCTACATGTTCTTGATGACTTTTCGGTGAGTCACATGTCTTTTTACTTTTCATATATCATGAAAAAAAAAACAAATCGCAAATTGCAGGATTGTGCTAAACATGTCACAGATCACGAATATCATCTTCATTCATTAAGCTGTGAATTGTGCGACATATTCATGAAAAACTTACCATCCGTTGAAGGTGTGACCATGAAACGCATCATACACGTTTCCATTAAGTTATCATGGTCATCTTGTATACAGTGATACACTTCCGGTGATATGCATTCAAATTCTTTTTCCCTGGCCTGCCAGGTTGTTTCGGTAAACGGACATTCTTTCACAGTTATACGTATACCAAATGTCAAATGTAGGGCAATAACAAAGCAAAAGATCAACTGCATCATCTCAATTCTGAAAAAAAAATTTAAAAAAGCTAAACTTAAATTTATCACTTTCTGTCCTTTTATCTGCAAATACAACTAGACAGAAAACAGCAAACACAAATCGGTCTTTGTCACTTTATACATATGACAAAGTGGCCAGCCATTGTAAATGTATCAAATTAAGATATTCCCCAAAAATGGCATAACATATATTTCAGAAACAAAGCATATTAGAATTTCTTAACCATTCCAGAGATATGGTGATTATGTAGTTTTCTGCACATGCGATGATTCATCAATCATTGATAGGGGGCCTTCATTCTGTCTGACATTTTTGTATCGATCATGGAACTTCCTCAGCGACGATTTCTTGCGTGCAATTTCCTAGACATATGTGAGCATTTCATCTAAAACACCGTAGGCAAGCCAGAAGGGGAATCTTGTTTCCCAGGAAAGGAAAAGTTTTGATATGGAAGTTGGATTCGTCAGGTTTGTTATAGAATTATTTAATTGACTGTCACTACCAACTGACAACAGTAAATCTCGGTATGTTGCTCTCTATTCTTGATTTCAAGTTCAGCGGGATACATTTGGAATATTTATAGACATGCTTTTATCGATGTATCTGTATGAGAAATGGAACTGAAATGCTGGTTTTCTTTTCCTTCTTTCTCTAGTAATTAAAAGAAAGATGTCAGTCAGGAGAGGTGTAAAATTGGTATTCGATGCAATGCAAACAATCTGCTGGAAAACTTCTTCCCCCAAATCCAAGAAAACATTGTTTGTTAGGAGCCACAGTATCTTAATGGCATCGTCTCTTCTTCTCTATACATGTAAAGATGATGGATAAATCCAAACCACAAGTCCAAAAATCATGAAACCATAGGACATACAAAATCAGTGAAAATGAAAAACAAATGGAAAATAACAAAATATGTCTACTTGAAGAGCATATGTGAACCCCTGTGATGGAGTGAGATCAGGTGCCCGGGGAGAGTGAGCATCTCCTGCTTGCTAGCAACACCCGTCACATATACCCCGTAGAAAGAGTCAAATCGTGTGAATTCCATATGTATCTATATATGGAGAAGTCGAAGTAGGTAACCTTCTAGTATAGAAGGTGTCAAATCTGTGTAAAGTGATCGGAATCGGTCTCAGTCCAGAATATCATTTAAAAGTCTGGATAACGAGATATCATATGGAGTAATAAGAGTCTCGTAACGACCGTAGAACTTCCTCAGTGACGATGCTAGTCTAGCACATATATAACCCTGGTTGAGCAGCTTAACTGAAAGTCGCCTAGCCCTCAGAACAAAGTCATTGTAATTTGAACATGCTCTGGAATAACGTATTAACTGAGATATGAATACGCCGTATGCGGGCGATGATGGAATGTTGCTACTTATGAAAGGAAAGTTTGTGATAGCGAAATTGAAATCGTCACGTTTGTCATAGAGTGAGGTGTTCAATTGACCATTAATGTCGAAAGACAACATAATATCTAAATACGAAGTAGAATTACTAGTTTCTGTGGTTTCTTTGACCTCCAGTTCACTTGGATAGATGATGCTAAGGAAATCCGCGAATGAAGGATTATTAATTGAAAGCAAGTCATCTATATATCTGTAAGTAAAATTGAAGCCAAGAGCCAATTGTTTTTTTCCTTGCGAAAGCAAAGACTGAATGAACTCAGCTTCGTATGAATAAAGGAATATGTCAGCCAGAAGCGCAGCACAGTTAGTGCCCATTGGAATGCCGACAATTTGTTGAAAAACCTTACCTCCAAACACCACAAAAATGTTATCGATAAGAAAGTTCAACATCTGAATGACAGCTGTTTCAGTGTATTTATTTTTGGAATCAGAATTTTCCCTAACAAAGTAAGTTTTATCGTGGCCTATTACTATATATTTGAATTTTCGGCTTCCGTTTTTACTAGTAAATGCATTTTGAATAATTTCCGCTAATCTGTCTTTTAATTTCTGATGAGGGATCGTTGTGTACAGAGTCGAAAAGTCAAAAGACTTGATGGAATGAATTTTAGTAAAACACTTTGATTTTAGATGTTCTAACAACTCTTTTGAATTTTTAAGGATCCACATTTGATTAATTCCACTTCTGGAATATACTGTTTCGCAATATCTATGAAGGCCAGATTTAATTTCTGATAATATTTTTGTGAGTAGCATCGATACAGATTTTGTGGAACACTTCGAGGAACCAGCGATAAAGCGTTGTTTGTACGGAGTTTTGTGCATTTTTGGAATACAGTACAAATATGGAAGTTCTAAATTCAATTTATTTGAGTCAATACCAAACGTATTGAGGACAGATTTATGATTCTCGAATACTTCCGAAACCGAAAAGTTCGTGAGAGTATAAGTAGGATTTCCTGGAGCTGAATTTAATCCTAATTCTTTCACTAGGCTGTCAAAGTAATATTTCTTACAAGTAAATGTATAATTATTAGATGCTTTATCTGCTGGTGTAATGATATAATGTTCTTGGAGGAAGGTAAGTTCTCTGACAACATCAGGATCTTTAAAAATAGATTCGAATCTGGTGTTTACAGAACCTTGTAATTTTTTAATTTTTGATCTCAGCAGTACTGCAATAGATTTTATCCATTCCGAAAGAGTGTCGACTTGTACATGTTAGAGAATCAGTGTGTTTTTCCACAAAATAAGAATCTTCATGCCTAAAATTCGGTGTCAGTATCTACGGTTAGTTTTATAGGAAAAGAAAGTCCGTATGAAGGAAACTTATCTGCTATATGCTTGGTGTGAGACAAAGTTGAGTGTTGAAAAATCAAGACTGATGCTCGTGATATGATTGGCAGATGGAGATATGAGATGTTCCAGTACATCTATCCAAATAAAGATCATTATCTAATTAACCCCTTCTAGCTGTTGGGAACTACGTCTGAAGACATTGATTTAAATGTGTCAGTATTTTCGATAAATGATAAATGTAACTTCATTACATAGTAAATGATTTTAATCTAAATCAATTTTGAACTGATATTTGTTAGGATTTTATTTCCACGCATTTGCGAGAGTATAATTTAACCTGACCGTGAAAATTATATCCACAAATATATCCACGGTGAAATAATAGCTAATTATAAAGTCATGCTAAATATCAGTGTTTTCCCGTGAGCGATTTGTGTACGATAGATTATGACTAAACGATTATCATTACAGGTTTTGTGGTCATTGGGAATTAGTAGATAAAGTTGATGAGTAAATTAAGAGAAGAAATGTTGAAAACATTGGTAAGAAAGTATTTATTAGAAACATTGGTAAGAAAGTATTTATTAGAAACATTGGTAACAAAGTATTTATTACAAACATTGGTAACAAAGTATTTATTACAAACACTTCTCCTAAGGTTATATGATCATGCATTATTAAATAGACTGTATTCGCATGGTCTTAGAAATAAAAACTCAATGCGTTCCGCACATTTTAAATCTCTTACATAATGATGTATACATTTCTTAATCGATTTTTTCAAAAGAATTGTATTATACGTTTACGGCATGTAAAGCTATAAACGACTTATCTAACAATGAAAAGTCGAGGCGATATAAATCAATTTGAGAATGTCTGCCATACAACAGTTAATTTAAAGTAAGGACACATTATGCATGTATTTACAACCTGTATGAACCTTTAACATTTGTGTAATTGCATAACTATCCTGTGAATATAGTCGGAGATATGTCCTGAACAAAACAACAAAATGCCGAGATATGCACCATATAGTAATTAGATTGCTCATAAAATGCCATATAGCTGCAATCTTCTCTTTGTGTGAGTATAGATCTAATGCCTCTGTCACTTTTCGTTATGCCGCTACAGATCACACTACTCTACTCTTTTTATGAAAGCGATGATTTTAATCTAATTCCAGACCACTACCTAAACCCCAACACACTTTTACAAGAGAGGATAATGTGTATCGTTCATTTTGGATTTTTTTTCTGTTATTTGTGTCATACATCTTTTCTCTTTCATTGGTAGTATAATTTCTTGTTGTTTTATATTTAGGTAGTTCTTTTGGCTACTGCTTTTTGACAAAGCATTACAAACTTTTGTGCAATAAGTTATTCTAACGTATCGTTTTGTGGTGTATATATTAATGGCTGTTTAAGTGATTAATTCATTTGATTTGTCAACTACGGACACAGTGTGAGCTTTCCCTAATACAATATTCAACAGAAATATACACCATATTGCATAGCATTCTTAACTGTTCTTGAACTACCATTTTACACTTCTTGATTTGTACAGACTTACAGATTACCGATAGGTAAGAGGCAATTCGATTCCTAAAAGAAAACTCAGATGATATCTGACAAAGCTGTATGACACAAACCATCAAGGACCTGCACACAAAAATGACAACAGCAGAATATAAAGAAACTCCGGATCAGAGATCCTTACCTTAATCTTTACAGAGACAGATATAAAATAGTCTTGAGATACGCATTTTACAATATCGAAAATTCTTAAGCGTGGTATTATCTTGTGTATGAATTTTAAACTGTTTGACTAAGTAGAAAATTTAAGATAACGTTGAGGAAAATCATCCTTTTATATTCAAACATTGAAACTATTTCTTCCCATATATTTGAGAGCAATTACGATCTTATTTAACAATAGTTCTTTGTGTTTTTGTCGTGAGATAAAGCTTTTACTTTAACCATATACATATTGTATATACACTCTTAAAACGATTTTAAAAACTTCATATGTAATTCAATATAACCATTAAATACGATCTTCCTATATGTATAATCATAAATACGACCTTTATTCACAGTAAGACATGTGCAGTAGCAATTTCCCCCGTTAAAGGCAACGACCGATAGCATACTGCTTGTGTTCACATATGAGGGGCAGGTATTAACATTGAATTCAGACCCTTTCATCTTTTTCTATCCTATAATTAGATACTATTCTTCTTTTTTAGAGATATAGAAATACCATTCTTTTTTTCAATTAACTCCGCCAATAAAATCATATTTTAAAACCGTTATATTTTTTTTATTAGGACGATTCTGTTCATAATGAATTTGATTTTCATACTTCTACTAATTCATTATAACTTTGACCGTGACCTTTGGCTTACTTCAATGTCGATTATTTCAAAAGGACTGTTAAATAAGTTAATTTTCAGGGCAGTGCTTAAAGTAAAATACGAAAGTAACTGTTGTCACATGAAAATGGCACTAACAACAATGTACCACAGTGGACATTCACGGACCCCTGAAATTTAGAATTGAGACCAGGTGCCCGGGAGGAGTGAGCGTCTCCTGTTTGGCTAGCCACACCCGCCGTGAATGCCCTGACATACAGACGAAACAAATATGATTCAGCACTGTATATATACATGGATGTGAACAAACACTGTGTAGAAAGTGTCACAGCCACATAACATCGGGAAAAAGGGTATAATAACACTTTAGTCAAACCCTCCGTGGGCAGGTCTACACTGCGAAAGTGTGACGTTAATGTAAAATACGAAAGTAACTTTTGTCACATAGACGACTTTATAGAACAAACAAAAGTCGATAGAACCCTTAATAAGCTATGTCCGCTATGCAGCTGTAAATTAAAAACTGACACATAATGCATATATGTACACCCTATCATGAATCTATAGAATCCTCTGTGATTTCATAGGTCCCTGGTGTCAGTGGCGAGTAAAGACGTAAATACACCGCTAATTAAATACCACATTGCTGTGATATATATCGCAAACCGAAAAGATTATTCTCAAATACCTCTATATCTTCATTGTTATATAGCTTCAGATTCAATTCCTCTGTATTTCCCGTTCAAAGGGTGAAGATCAAATGCCTTTCCTTTTGTGCGTACAGCTCCAATGCCTCTGTCTCTTAATACAGAGTAGATGCAGGTCCTCTGCCTATGTCCCTTCTCCTTATGTAATTGCCTTTGTCCAATACATTGATAGAAATGCAAAGTCAGTGCCTTTATGTACCTGCAGATTCGCTACCTGTGAGGCTTCCCGTTATGCGGTTGCATATCTAATGCATCTTTCCCTTCCCGCTATAAAGCTGTAGATCCGCCACTAGATACCTTCTCTCACTTTATTTACAAAACCTATCAAGTTAATGGAATACCAACTTCCACAACAAGAGAAGGATTTGATATAATGCAAATAATGCTTACTCTTCGATCACACCTCTGGTCCTTCCGTAGCGTATGCCCATATTTTGTTTGTATTTTGACTACTGCTAGTTATCAAAGCATTTTTAATACCGTCATAGCATTGCAATGCAGTTATTCTACGTATCATTTTGTGGTGTATGTATTGATGGCTGATTAAATGGTTCATTCTTATAAATTGTTTACATCGTGGTGAGCCCAATTAGTCAAATTCTGAGGATACAGTTTGAGTTTTTCCTAATGTGATATTCGACAGAAATATACACCATATTGCGTATCATACCGTAACTGTTCTTGAAATTTTATTTCATACCACTTGCTTTGTGTATATCGTTTGGATGTTTATGGATGCTTTTCAAAATTAATTTGGTTGATTTGGATATCTAGAAAACTTCGAGCCTCCCACATGTCAAGACTTATTTAGTTACTACCAAATACAAATACTCGCCCCAATAGTTTGTCGAACGACTGAACGACTCAATGCTGGGTAAACAGAAAATATGTCTACAATCATATGGTGGGGTGTAGTGAATAGAAAATAAAAGTACTTAATCCACTAATACTCTAATGCTTTCAGAGAGGAAAAACGTTGGCGTGTACCTTAAACAGACCATACGATAATTACAACTCAAAGAAGGACAGAGTTCAATCTAAATATCCAATCCCTGAATGTTCTATGTGTCAGTCCTTTAAAAACACCTCCACCATCATAAAAAACAAAGACGTAGGCTGAATTTTATATCTGTTTTAAAAAAGAGTTCGAAAGATAAGCATTAAAACAAAAGTCAAAGTAAGTTGGAACGGATCACTTAATAGAGGTGGATTGTGTTAAAAGAATTAGTAGTAGGAAAAAAGATTTTGTTTATGATAGTTGTTTGATAAATACACGTTGTCTTTAAATCAGGTTTGAACATTTATTTATTTATCTATTTATTTATTTATCACAGTTGCAATGTCGGTTTACTCGAGTTAATTCACAAAGGCCTTAGATTTCCACAATCGAAGTTATATTTGAATAGTATAAATAGCTAATATTGAAATATAAATTAGGAATGTGAGTTAGAGAAAATCTATATTCTATAAAAATCTATAATTAGGAATCCTGACCTTCATTGTTGCAAAGGTCCATATTGTTTTGTGTATTTCTATGAATCGTAAGAAATCATTGCTTTTCCCTTTTATACATTGGACTACATATTTCTTGTGTAATTAAGAACAGATAGGGTCTTACTTAACAGTAGTTATATATAACTCTAATACTTCGTGTTTTGTCGTGTAATAAAGTTTTACCTTGAATGTCTTAACTGCATGTTGAATATATTCTTTAAAATGCATTCAAAACTTCCTATGTAATTTAATGTAAACTATGAATACGTTCTTCTATGTATAACCATGTCTACGACCTTCCTACACAATAAAGCATGTGCAGTGGCAATTTACCTCGTTGAATGCAACGATCGATAGCATATTCTCTGTGTTCACACCTGAGGGGCAGATATTTATATTGAATTCAGAATTCAAACCCTTTCTACATTGTATAGTATTTAATTAGATAAGCGTTTGGGACAACTTACATTATACAGTTTAACTCCCAGATGTAGAAACTCCTACACTACTCAATTCCTAATAATTCTGTCATCAAGATGAACGTGACGTCATCATATTTTTATTAGTTATGTACAAGTAAAACGATAAGATACCCATTAGAGTTCAACTGATACTTAGAAGATGCTTCTCCGTCCTTTTAGTTTTTTCCAGCCATCGTTTTCAATAAAGTTTTTTAGTACTTTTTTAAAAACGTAAACATACATTACTTTATTGTTATGCATCGGAGGTGTATCGGATGATCATTACATCCCCCAAGACTCCACCTTCTGTAAAATCAGTTGTTTCATGGCATAAAAGATGTTTCCTTCAAAACGACAAACTATACAAGTCATATAACAATCGACTAGTTCAAGACGTCGACTCCAGACGGAGATTTGAAGCATCGTATCATTTGAAGCATGCAATCGGCAAAACGGAATCAATGAGCGTTTGTTACATAGGAGTATGCCGTGAAAGGACTTCTTGTTTTGTTTATGTCTCATGTTGACTGTAATCGTTATGCCTAGGTGTAAAAGACTTAAAACTGATGTCGAGAACTTGATAGTACACAACTAGGTTTCATAATAAATTAACGATACTTCCTTAAAAGAAGACTGAGAGAAATTAGTTCGAATATTTCGACAAAAAACCTTCTTACCTTGGACTGGCCATCACCAAATGATGTACAATGTATCTTAGAAATGGATCTGTTTAGCAGACAAGTTTAATTACATTCACTTCACGTCGTATTCTTGTCAAATATCATTGTTTATACTGTCCAACAAATGCTCCTCTGAATCATATTTCTATCTTGAGTTATAGACTCAATTCTGTTTATAATTTCCACTTTTATTTGTGTCATCTAACAAAAGCACTTCGACTCCCTCTGTGTGTGCATATGTTTAAATCCTACCACACATGTATCGTAGGACCATTTTTTATTCTTCCTGTACCGTGTTAATAACGACGGAAACCCCATATCGAGTGCACATTTAAAATGCAGTGTTACTTATGATTATTTTTAAGATAGTGGTTTCATAATATTTTACCTGTGGAGGAAGCGAGTAACGGAGTATTGGATCATCCGTTATTGCCTGCCTATGGGCATATTTATATTTCAGTTACTTCTTTTGTACAATGAATGTCTCCTGAGACGATCTGGCGAGCTAGGGACAAGTAGATGAGAGAATGACGTCGTCACTGAGAATTCTATTGCGATATTACATTTAGCAAAATGTCATCCAAAATGATGAATAATATGGATTAGATCTCCTAGGAGTATTTTGAGCAGTATTTGACACTTTTTATACATGGAATTTACTTGATTGAACCTGATTTCTACTGGTATTTGGTGGTGAGGTTTTAAGGGTATTTTGGGGGTTAATTTGGGGGGGGGGGTATTTTGGGGTTTTTTTATTTTGTTTTTGGGGTTTTTTTTCACAGCTAGAGTGAAATCATTTGTAATCACTTTACACATTTATAATGAGACTTCGAAGGAAACACCCGCAGAATATATGAGGTGCACTTTAGGGATCAAATCACGCGGGTACTCCTAATTAGAATACCCATAGAAAGACATCGATGTACCACCCTGATATTTATTCATCCCCCCCCCCCGCACACACAACCCCCTAAAGCTTTATGCATGTCATCTCTTACCATAGAAATTTTTTTTACATGGAATGTCAATGAACAGAGTAAATTTTGTGATAGTTGATGGTCTTTTTCAAGGATTTCTTCATTTACTTTACTTCTTGAAGAAATAACATTACACTTTCATGTGCCTTGATTTTGTTTCACTTTGAGCCCAAGTCATGTACTTGAGTTAATTTGTAGGACAGCTCGTGGTCGGAATGATTCAGTTGTGGTTTAAATTTTACTTCTGATGACGTTGAGTATACATGTTGTGCTAACTCCCTTATTAGCGTGTTTAGCACTCCCAATCTCGGGTATTTGATGTCTTCAGATTTCAGCATGTGCTGTCATAATTACTTGTCAGCCCGTGCACAATGTTATGTAACATCTAATATGTATTAGTACATAGAAGGTCAGAAATTAACTTTCTGTGTCATTTGGGATTATAAAAAAGAAGTATTGAGCAGGTGAAGACCATGATGAGTACAGTTGCAAATGTTTTGGCTTCTAACACTCGCACAGCTTTCTTTTTTCGCTAGGAAAACACGTGATTTCTAAATTATTTTTCCTGTCCTTGAAAATACAATACATTGTGTGTATTTCAGCAGTCACGTTAAGTACGAAACACCAGGGTCCGGCACCATAAACTGAGAATATACTTAAGTCGATTTTTTCATCTTAATTTATTCCCTTATCAAACGTTCAAACAAATTTTTATGCAGAATGGTTTAATTCTATTTATTGATAGAATAAAACTCAATGAAATCCAAATCCCACTTATTCATTGTTGAAGAGAAGAATTTGAAATTTTGACTTAAGTATTTTTTCAGTTTATGGTGCCGGACCCAGGTCGAGTTATACCCAAGACTGTGTATGACTACTTCAATCCCATTCTTCTTCTTCTTTTACGAAAATTATGTGGACATTTTGCGTACAATATACGCCTGGCTACGCCCCTGGCTAGTAGGAACGTGGTATATTTTACACTACATACATCGGTTGTATCTGATATACCTCAGTCTCTCAGTTACATATGTTAGAAAAGAAAATTAAAAGTATAGGTATACAATTGGCAAGATACTATTCATCGTAGGCCACGATTTACCCTTAATGATTTAAGAAATTATACGAGCTCCGAATGCTTCGTATCCAGGCACCCCTACTAAGGATTTTCTCTGGATTCACTAGACACCACAAAGCAATCCCAGATGCATTGCCTTTACATGTGTATATTTGCTTAAACATTGCGCTCCGCCACATTATCATAACTTCCTGGATTCGCCCCTGGTACCTACGGCATACTAAGTCGTACGTACGACTTAGTATCTCGTACGTACGACTTAGTATTTCGAACGTACGACATAGTGTCTCGTACGTTCGACTTAGGATGTCATACGTACGATTTGTATGTCGTATGTACGACTTAGTATGTCGTACGTACGACTTAGTATCTCGTCCGTACGACTTAGTATGTCGTAAGTCGTAGTATGTCGTACGTACGACTTATTATGTCGTACGTACGACTTAGCATCCAAAAACAAAAATTTACTTTGGGAGTAATACGCTTCCACAATTTTCCTAATTAATTGCATTGCAAAAATATCTTCTGTGATACGAAAAAACATGTGTAGAAAAAACATGGACGAGTAGTTCGTCAGATTAAAACCTGTAACGACCTAGATATTCATGGTGACTTCTGCCACATCACTGAGCCAGTACCTCCTCTTTTTTCTTACTCTTTTAGATGGATATTCCTCATTCTGATGGACTGTCTACAGTCAACAATAGTTATCATTAACATTTTGTAAAAGTTTTCTTAAATCTCTATCAGAAAATCTTAAAGTTCATCACACATATTTCTATTGTCTTTTACATATGGAATATTTTCATTTTATCAAGGGACTTTAAGCTATCCTTGTTCCCAATTTAATTACATTGCCTTCGAATATTCTACAAGCATGTATAATCAACCTTCAATGTTTTCATCGCTTTGGAAAAAGAATTGATTTCGTGTACATAGTTTTTTTTTACATTACAGGAGGTCTAGCCATGGATTTGTCTCAGGAAACAACTACACACGATATTGTTACGCAGCTGTGGACATTTTCCCAGAAATATTGCGTCGTATTCTGCAAACAGACGTTTCGCCATGTGATATAAAAGCTAGTGTTTCTGGGCTAAGATATTTAGCTAGTGACGAGAGGTCTTTACTAAAAGATGCATCCTCCAATGGTTACAAACATTTTGACGTATCACTGCAGATCATTCGTAACATCAATCTGCCCAGTGTGACAACTACTAGTAATGACAGGGGTCAGTTATCATCAACGCCTCCAATCAATAACATCGGTGACGTTATTGAAAGGATACGGGACCTACGCAACAAGGTTAACGGCCATGCGAACAGTAGCAAGATGAGTGATAAAGAATTCAAGCAGTATTGATCTGAATTTAAAGATATATGTCAACATGTGGACTCTTCATATCCTTCATCAGAGAAATCGTTTATTTCACTTCTGAGTGACATCGAAAAAAACTGAATTCATCGAAAGGCATAAAAAATTCATGGAAATAATGAATAGACACATCACATACGGAGGTACTGGGTTTTTTTGTAAATACATATGTATCATCCATCATTGATCTCATTTATGATAATATATTTTTATATACTGCACTAAATATTTTGTATTATTGTTATTTATCGTGTGCATTCAATAATTACCTGCTAGGTCCTTTGTTCCCCGCCCTTCCTTCAAAATGGACATGCAAATATATATGAAAATCTTTGAAGATTTTGTTGAAAATATTGAATACTGCGATTTGTCAAATGCTATACATTCCGCTGAATTGCAAACATACTATAACATATGTAGTATAATATAGGCAGCAATCGAAGCGAGCCAGGTAAAACTCAAAATGGTAGATATAAAACATTCAGCTTTGTATTTGCATGACATGGTATATATACATTTTAACAGCCAGGATATTTTTCTCAGTCAAAATCAGATTTTTGTTTTTTTTTTAATTTCCAGCATTTTCGGGTTCAGAATATATTTATGCTAGGTCTCCCCCGCAGAATCAAATGGTCGTTCCTTTAATTCATTTTTAATATGTGTTACACGAAACTAACAAATTCAAATTATTGGATGCACACGATAAATAACAATGATATAAAATATTTAGTGCAGTATATAAAAACATATTATCATAAATGAGATCAATGATGGATGATGCATATGTATTTACAAAAAAAAAAACCCCAAAAAAACCCCAGTAACCTTCGTATGTGATGTGTCTATTCAGTATTTCCATGAATTTTTTATGTCTTTCGATGAATTCAGTTTTTTCGATGTCACTCAGAAGTGAAATAAACGATTTCTCTGATGAAGGATAAGAAGAGTCCACATGTTGACATATATCTTTAAATTCAGATCAATACTGCTTGAATTCTTTATCACTCATCTTGCTACTGTTCGCATGGCCGTTAACCTTGTTGCGTAGGTCCCGTATCCTTTCAATAACGTCACCGATGTTATTGATTGGAGGCGTTGATGGTAACTGACCCCTGTCATTACTAGTAGTTGTCACACTGGGCAGATTGATGTTACGAATGATCTTATAGAGCAGTGATACGTCAAAATGTTTGTAACCATTGGAGGATGCATCTTTTAGTAAAGACCTCTCGCCACTAGCTAAATATCTTAGCCCAGAAACACTAGCTTTCATATCACATGGCGAAACGTCTGTTTGCAGAATACGACGCAATATTTCTGGGAAAATGTCCACAGCTACGTAACAATATCGTGTGTAGTTGTTTCGTGAGACAAATCCATGGCTATACCTCCTGTAATGTAAAAAAAACTATGTACACGAAATCAATTCTTTTTCCAAAGCGATGAAAACATTGAAGGTTGATTATACATGCTTGTAGAATATTCGAAGGCAATGTAATTAAATTGGGAACAAGGATAGCTTAAAGTCCCTTAATAAAATGAAAATATTCCATATGTAAAAGGCAATAGAAATATGTATGATGAACTTTAAGATTTTCTGATAGAAATTTAAGAAATCTTTTACAAAATGTTAATGATAACTATTGTTGACTGTAGACAGACCATCAGTATCAGCAATATCCATTTAATTTCTATATTTTTATTACATACTCAGCTCTGTTTAAAAAAAAAGCCCGCTCATTAATTACCTGATAAATGAAAATTTGTTTTTAATGCCGTGTAACTGATCCGAACAGTACCTAGATTGTTACAGGTTTGAATCTGACGAATGACTCCTCCATGTTCTTTCTGTCGTATCACAAGATATTTTTGCATAGCAATTAATTAGGAGAATACCATCAACTAATGATTGAACTAAATTAAGTGTGATGTAGAGCAAACAAAAAAGCAGAAACAAAAAGACCAAGAGAAATGTTTCATGCATATTGTAATATAATCCTGTCCTACATCTTTTATAATCATCTAGAATATTTAAATAAAAAAGGAAATATCGCAAATTTAGTGATGGTTTCCCCAAAGATTGACTGCTGTTCCATACCTGTGAATGTACAGAGCTAAATCTTAAGTAGTGGTGAAAAATTATTTCGCCATTAGATTTAAAAGGGTAAAAAAGATATCCCATCTAGTGCGGCCTTTCAGTGAAAATTGATTTGTTATTAAAAGGTGATTGTTCCAAAGAGCGTAAAGCGGAATCTTCTATTTAATGTAACAAGTTATTTTTGTTTGAAAATCATTAAGAGAATATAAAACGTCTTCTTAAATCTATGCTACAATGAAAAATATAATTCATATCACCTTTTACTATTTTACCACAGATGCAATTTGACCTAAACATTTGCGAATCAAGGTAATATTTTTTGTTTATTCTATGAAATTTTCTAATCAAATCGATAATAAGAGGGTAAATAAAATGATAATACATACATACATACATGCATGCATGCATGCATGCATGCATGCATTCATCCATCCATCCATCCATCCATCCATCCATACATACATACATACATACATACATACATACATACATACATACATACATACATACATACATGATGAAGCCACAGAAATATTAGATCGCAATGGAATTGTAGTTCTAAACGAGGAAGGTCAAATGGAATGAGAATCGCCACTCATTTGGTTTGATTAATCAGTCTTTGGGTGCACATTTCCACACACCACTAAAGCAGTACAATCAAACGAAAACATATTCAGGGATTTGAAGATAATCCTTCACAAAAAAGATAAAAAAACAACAGGTTACTCAAGTAAGGGGTTATTAAATAAATATTATTTTTTAAAGAAATATTGAACAACATGAACATAAGCCATTCTTTCTCTGCCTTTCTGAAAGTATGCTTCTTAGATTTCTGACGTGGAGGAATCCCGACTCCCAGTCAGATGGGACGAGGACCTTATCTGACTTCAACGTTTAGGCAAGGCCCGTCAATGAGTCTCTACTGCCTTATCATGTAGAATAGAGGCATATTTATTGATGTTACAGTGCAGTTTAAATTCAAATTATCCTTACAATCAAATGAACGTATATTTAGGGATAATCCTCCACAAAAAGATTAAAAAACCAATATGTTACTCAGCTAAGGGGTTATTGAATTATGAACATAGATATTATTATTGACAAAAATATTAAACAACAGGAACATGTTCGAATCGTTCTCTGCCTGTCTGTAAGTGAGCCTAGATCTCTTTTGTGATAAAGAGGAATCCCTACCCTCAGTCAGAGAGGACAAGGACCTTATCTGACGTTAACTTATTATGCAAAGCTGGTAAATGAGTATGCACTGCATTGTCATGTAGAAAAGAGGTGTATTAATTGTAAAGCTGATCATTAAAATGTTACAGAGCAATTCAAATTGAAATGATCCTTGGAATTCTCCATGGCAACATTTTCAGAGCTCATATTTTGGTTTGAACGAGGGGTAGGGATTTTCATAAGAACATAATGTTGTATTACGTATGACAGGTTCCTTAGATATCCCTTAAACTTGTTCAAATAGAAAGGCAAATGTAAAGAGTGTCTTGTATAATAGAGGATGGTGTTGTTGTGAAGGAAAATTGAAGGTATGTCTTCTGATAAAGAAAAAGCTTACTATGAAAAGAAAACTGAATATATAATTGCCATTATATTATCAATGAAACAATTGGTGTAATCTTCAATTTTGATAGCTCCCTTATAATATAATATTATATAGTGAAGATATTTAATTTTCTCAAAAACCTGTAGATAGTCTTTTTTGAGTTGCTATTGGAATGGATGTGAGAAGTTCGTTCAATTTGCCACAACATTTGTTTTGTACATATTAAGATTATATCTGTTCGGTTTCACTTGTCTAACAAAACTATAAGATGTGTCTTAAACGCCTTCGACATCGACAGTATGGCCCCGAGATCATCGCTAAGACCATGGTTATTGATTTGGGTCCCTCTACAACCCAAGGCAGACTTTTGCTTGAGCGTTGCACTCTTACTTAAAGGGCGGTAGGGACTCTATGACAGGCCTTGTCCAAACCGGTTAACTACACCAAATGAATGACGTTCGTTACTTCAATTGACCGTCCTAAGTTGGTATCGTAACCGCAGCATTATCAAATATTTTTGTAATGTTTTTCCGTGAATATTCGACTATTATCATGTTTTGTGTGCATGTCCTTGGTGGTTTTTGTCATACAGCTTTGTCAGGTGTCTTCAATTTTCTCTTTGGCCTTGTCTAAACCACTTCAGATGAGGCATGTTCCTGAGCCTGGTCCCCTCTGACTGTTAGTCGGGACTCTTACAGATCAAGTATCTGAGCCTGCTTACTGACGGACAGAGCACGGTTTGATGTGGCCTATAATCATATTTATCTCCTTGGTGATTTGTATCATACATGGGAATGTAAAGATGATGGATAAGTCCAAACCATAAGTCTAAACATCATGAAACCAGAGGACATACAAAATCAGTGAAATGAAAACCAAGTGGAAAATAACAAAATATGTCTACTTGAAAAGCAACATGTGAACCCCTATGATGGAGTGAGATCAGGTGCCGGGGAGAGTGAGCATCTCCTGTTTGCTAGAAACACCTGTCACATATACCCAGTAGAAAGAGTCAAATCGTGTAAATTCCATATGTATTTATATATGGAGAAGTCAAAGTAGGTAACCTTCTAGTACAGAAGGTGTCAAATCTGTGTAAAATGATCGGAATCGGTCTCAGTCCAGAATATCATTTAAAAGTCTGGATAACGAGATATCATATGGAGTAATAAGAGTCTCGTAACGACCGTAGAACTTCCTCAGTGACGTTGCTAGTCTAGCATATATATATCCGTGGTTGAGCAGCTTAACTGAAAGTCGCCTAGCCCTCAGAACAAAGCCATTGTAATTTGAACATGCTCTGGAATAACGTATTAACTGAGATATGAATACGCCGTATGCAAGCGATGATGGAAAGTTTGTGATAGCGAAATTGAAATCGTCACGTTTGTCATAGAGTGAGGTGTTCAATTGACCATTAATGTCGAAAGACAACATAATATCTAAATACGAAGTAGAATTATTACTTTCTGTGGTTTCTTTGACCTCCAGTTTACTTGGATAGATGATGCTAAGGTAATCCGCGAATAAACGATTATTAATTGAAAGCAATTCATCTATATATCTGTAAGTAAAATTGAAGCCAAGAACCAATTGGTTTCTTTTCCTTGCGAAAGCAAAGACTGAATGAATTCAGCTTCGTATGAGTAAAGGAATATGTTTGCCAGAAGCGCAGCACAGTTCGTGCTAATTGGAATGCCGACAATTTGTTGAAAAACCTTTCCTTCAAACACCACAAAAATGTTATCGATAAGAAAGTTCAGCATCTGGATGACAGCTGTTTCAGTGTATTTATTTTTGGAATCAGAATTTTCCCTAACAACGTAAGTTTTATCATGGCCTATAACTATATATTTGAATTTGCGGCTTCCGTTTTTACTAGTAAATGCATTTTGAATAATTTCCGCTAATCTGTCTTTTAATTTCTGATGAGGGATCGTTGTGTAAAGAGTCGAAAAGTCAAAAGACTTGATGGAGTGAATTTTAGTAAAACACTTTGATTTTAGATGTTCTAAAAACTCTTTTGAATTTTGAAGGACCCACATTTGATTAACTCCACTTCTGGAATATACTGTTTCGCAATACCTTTGAAGGCCAGATTTAATTTCTGATAATATTTTTGTGAGTAGCATCGATACAGATTTTGTGGAATATTTCGAGGAACCAGCGATAAAGCGTTTGTAAGGATTTTTGTGCATTTTTGGAATGCAGTACAAATATGGAAGTTCTAAATTTAATTTATTTGAGTCAATACCAAACGTATTGAGGACAGATTTATGATTCTCAAGTACTTCCGAAACCGAAAAATTCTTGAGAGTATAAGTAGGATTTCCTGGAGCTAAAATTAATCCTAATTCTTTCACTAGGCTGTCAAAGTAATATTTTTTACAAGTAAATGTATAATTATTAGACGCTTTGTCTGCTGGTGTAATGATATAATGTTCTTGGAGATGTCTTCTGAGCTTTATTAATACGATATCATGAACCTTTGACTATTTTTCTGCAGGGATGACTAACACATGAGGCTATTGATTACTGTAATGTTTATATATTTCCCTTATAATACTTTTTTCGATCAATGTTTTGGAGTACCATGTATCAACACTTCTCAGGCATGTAACTGTTATTAAGATGCATGTAAGAATATAAATCAAACTTCAACTTCGCAGATTTAAGCGCCGAATCACTTTTTCTACCTTTATCAGTATGACCAAGCGGTAAGTGAAAATAATTTTTGTGCAAGTGCATGTAAATAAAACGGGTCCTCTCTTATCAAATTTTACTGCAGAATACACTGCAGAGTACGACAGGCAATAAATATGTCTAACTAATAAATATCAGAACATTAACGAATACACTATATGGTGAACCAGATGCGCATTTTGACAACTTATGTCTCTTCCGTGATGTTCATTGCCTAGACCGTGGAAATGTAGATAATTGGTGAATAAGCTCATTACTAAATTGGTTAAAAACTAAGAGCCAATAACCCATCTCAGGACAGAGCTATGCGTGAGGGAGATACTGCTTAGCTTTAGAATATTTTACAAACTTTTTATGACTCAGTGATTTGTAGTATATTTGAATTAAGTGATTCAATTTGTGAATATCCGAGAAATAAGCTTGGCTCGGTGATTGAGGCTCGACTACCGCCGTTGAGACTGTAAATACCGAGATTCTGTGTTACGGTTTTAGTGACACGTGAAAAGTACCTTCTGTCCTTAACAAGCGATTATGATTGCAATTAAAGGTGAAAACAACGTTGCCCGGTATTTATGTCTGAGTGTAAAGTTAACATTTGTTGATTGATCACATACTCACGATATTCAAGTTTAAAAACTTACGATCTACAATGCAGAATTGTAGCATTGGGGAAGGAGGAGAGGAGATTACAATGCAGTAAACCGCTCTTGGTACAAAACAGTCATTTGTTTGATACCATTTATGATAGAGATACGCTAGAATCAGAAGTTTACCTCTCCTGCATTCTATCTTTGAAAAACATAGCATGAGGATAAATATCCATAGAAATCAAAGTTGTAAAAGGTATAATAAGAGTTATTCATCGTAAAAATGTCGTCTTACCTGTAGAAAAATCCAGGTGATGTGTCCGTCATACATTTCCTTCTACAATGTCTGCTACTGAGTCACGTGGTTACAACCAATGTAATGTCTCCTATACTTAGGAGTTTAATAATCAAATTTAAATATCAAAACGAAAGCGAAAGCGAAAAGACTAAAAGTTTTTCAAATTACACATGATGGCGTAGTTTTAAATTCAATGCTATTTTACCATAATTTTGATTTGCATTTATGTTTTGTGATGATTTATTATCTTTTTTTTCGATTTTTTTGATGTAATTCCTGCTGAACATGTACCGACTAATGTTTGATATTTTAGTAAGCAGTCATTGAAGAAAATTGAAAATGGAATCCGTTGAAAATGAAAACCATGAGGTAGGTTTGTTGGGAAGGCGGCTAGAGTTTAAATTTCTTTTAAAAGGCAATAACATCAAAAAAAACAAATAAAACAAAACAAAACAAATCCAAAAATAAAGAGAGAAACAAGTTAACTACAACGAAAAAAAAGCAAATAATCAAAACACATTCCCGAAACTAGTTCTCGGTTCTTATAATTTCCTTCCACACGAAAGTGGTTGATTTGAGCACACTTCAAATCAAAGATTGTGTATCTGTATTACACATACATGGATTTTTCACTCGTTTAGGAGACCAGCAGATCTCGTCACAGCTCATCTTGGTATCAATAATTGATCAACTAACATTTTATCTGTCGTCTGCCTGGTCACTTGAAACATTTTCATTGTCGCTCTAATTGTAAGTTATGTATTTTTTAAATTCGTATAATCTGGTTAAGTTAGAGTTATTTCCCTTTTTCAGACACTATTTATAACAATATCCATTGGTCATTTGGTCAATCGTGTATGACCTTATAATGCGCAGATCTGGAGAAGGGTTGAAATATATAATAATCATTAATATTAATGTTTAGGCAGACATTTCAAAAGGGTTGGATTTTTCTTTTTTTCTTCTTCTTCTTCGTCTTCATCTTCTTCTATTAAAACAAACAGAAACAAAACAAAAAACAAATGAAAGTTGTCTAAATGTCACGTTCTTTTAGGAAACGAGGAAATGAGAATAGTGAAAGTTAAAAGTTTCAATCATTTTTTTCTTTTTTTGTTTTGTTTTGTTTTCTTTTTTCCGTCATAATGAAAATCCCGGAAGGAAATTGTTTGTAGGCCGCTTACATCATTTAGATATCGACGGAGGTATATTACAAAAACAAATTGATATCCAGGATAAACACAATTTTTTTTATTTTTTTCCGTCATAATGAAAATCCCGGCAGAAAGTTGTTTGTAGGCCGCTTACATCATTTAAATATCGACGGAGGTATGTTAAAAAAAAAATTGATATCCAGGATTAACACAATTTTAATGGCTTATAAACACCACCGATTTCAGTGACCTTCCTTTAACCCTACCCGCCCCCCCCCCCCCGCCCCCTCCACCAACGGTTTTTATTTTTGTCCCATACATATTTTAACAACTGCTGTCATTTCAGAAATACAGAGGAACTAGCCAATCAGCTGCAGGAGAAACGTCCACCAGCACTGGTCATCACCAACACTGGTCATCACCAACACTGGTCATCATCAGTACTGGTCATCATCAGCACTGGTCATCATCAATACTCCACTCCTCTGCCCACAACCCTCCCCATCCTTTTCTTCTTCTTCTTCTTCTTCTACTTCTTTTTTTACTTCTTCTTCTTTCTGGTCCCCTTTTCTGAAATTCTGAATCTACGCCTACAGGAAAATCCCCATGCACGTGAAAAGCGGATTGATGTTAATATAAATTTTCTTGATAAAAAGCATATATATCTGTTCGAAACTTTTACGACACATCAAGGCTAGATTCAGACTTACATAACGGTCACAACAGAAGCATTAAGGGATATGTCACATGACAGTGTACATCGGTTTTACGGTCTCCTCCGAAAGGCAGGACAGTGTTGAGTAGTCGGAGGGACTCGAACCCGCGAACTCTAGATCTGGGCCACAGGTCTAGCACGCTACCCACTTAAGTACATTGGTTTAGGCAAATGTAAACCTACATACCTTATGGTTAGACTCTCTTAATCGTTTGGAATGGGAGGTAGGACTGATTTATCTATTTATTATTATTATTTTTATTTTATTTTATTTATTTATTTATCGTCATATTTTCCCCATTTCCAATACCTTTTCCTGTATTACATTCTATGTGAATGTTTTGGTAAGTAAGAGCTGTAGTAATGTGTACCTTAACTTATATTTCTATTTATACATATACATGTATATTAACAAAACAAAAAAAAAACACCTTCACTGTTTGCAATTAAAATATGAAATTAAAGTATAACGTCTTCCATAAGAAGGTAAAATTTTCAATTTTTCATTTATTCTGTAATGGTTCATGATGACTGCAGCAGGTCTTGCACATTCGCTATTGTTCTTCGCGTTGATTTCCCAGGTAAATAAATTTATTATCATTCCACGTCACATCTCTGTAATATGGGGGACAAGGAGTTACGATTTGATGCGAGGGATACGTAGTTCAAGGTCATATTTTACATCGGTAGGTTTCATGAACAATTTAATCATATCTATTTCTAAAACTTGAGCAGCATGTTTAATTGTCAAAGTATAGTCGTGTATAGACAGTGGCGTAACCTGGAAGATAAATGTGGGGTGGGGCCACAACCCAAAGAAAAAAAAAAACAAGAGAAGGGGGGGGGGGGGCGTCATAGTGTCGTGTTAGTGTTAACGTGTGAACTTCAACTTTAATTTTATGTATGCTTTAATGTTTCTTAGGAAATTGGTAGCTGATAATGAAATGATGGCAACAAAACATATAATGCCATCTTGGTTTACTTCGCCATTTTATCAACATCTTCTCTAGAACATAGGGAGGATTGTAACTTGAAGGTACTTTCCAGAGAAAGCTTGGTGGTACTCATTCATACTTACAAATTGGCTTGCAATTAGAATATCAGACTCGTTATCAGTCCGACTTTTGTGAACGTAGTTTAACATGCAGTTGTTAGGGCACTGCTGTGACATTGTACTGAGCAACTATATGTCTTGATCCTTCGTAGGTATGAAAAGAACATTTTAAAAGAAGAAAGAAAATAAATAATTAAACCTCATTCAAGTTATGCAACAAAATTTTTCATGAAGTCTTATAAACCTAAAAAGGCTGGAGATTAGTGGACTTGATCGCTATGGAGACATGTAGGCTTGGTTGCTATGGAGATGAGTGGGCTTAAATGCTACAGAGACACGTGGGTTCGGTTGCTATGGAGATTAGAGGACTTGGTTGCTATGGAGACAAATGGACTTTGTTGCTATGGAGATGAGTGGGTTTGATTGCAATGAAGACAAGTGGGCTCGGTTGCTATAGAGATTAGTGGATTTTGTTGTTATGGAGACATGTGGGCTCGGTTGCTATGGAGATTAGTGGGCCTGACCGTTATGTTACATATAAGTAAAAGGGTCACACTACCCTGTACAAGAACCTCCTCTCCCTCCCTTTTCCCCATCCCATCCCATTTTAAGTTCTTAAATGAAATTATTTATGTACAAAATATGCTTCAAATTCGAAGACCGTTGATTCATACCACACTTGGTAGATTTATCCGGTGATTGTAAGAGTTATCTCCCGCTGTCCGCATATTGAATTTGTGAGGTACATGTGTAACTCAAGTGCCCTAGTTCCTTAGCCACAGGTTTTTACCTGTAATAATGCATGCATATGCATCAAAATAGAAGACAGTTGATTTTATACCAGACTTTATACATATATCTTCCGTAGTATGGCTCTATCTAAGGCTGAAATCCAACTTGCTGTATGTCGGTCTGTATTATTAATCTTCACATAGTTGACTTGCTGAGACATGAATGCATTGTAGAAGACAACGGGATATTATTTTCTGTTCCCTGCGTATCTAGTATTGCAAACAAATTTTAATTTCCCAGAAACTTGATTGATTGATTGATTGATTGATTGATTGATTGATTACTTCACGTATATGGTGACATCATTTGCCCTATGCCTTGTTAAGAAATTTATATCTTTGCTACCTAGTCCCAAAGACAGGACACTGATGTGACTACGACGGAGTCGAACCCGGGACTTCACGGCCACGAGCCCAGCAGGATTAGTGTCTGTATATACCTGATTCATTGTACAGAATCTTCACTTAGGTAAATAATAGACCCACTTGAAGCAGTGAGGCATGTTTAATGCATGCGCGGATCCAGGTGGGTAGGTCGGGGGTCCGGATTCGCCCTGAGATTTGGCGAAAATTACTCTTTTTGTTATTTTTCAATGTAATTTTACACACACACAAATTGGGTGGACACCCCCCCCCCCTCTTTTCGGGAATTTTATTGGGGTTTGACCCCCCCCTCTCGACTGGATTTCTGGACCTGCGCCTGGAATCTGAGATTGTTCACTCTGACACAGACCTGGCTGTTTGACTCCTTTCCTTAGTCGGGCTTGCTTTGGTCTCTTTATTATTGTGGCAAAGTGTTTAGCATAAAATCCAGCTTAAGTTTATAATGTGATCCATACAGGTTACGGGTAAGAAACCCTCATCAGTCACAACTTACGTCAAACGAAGTATACGTCAAAGTTGGTGACCAGAAATCGATGGTTTGGAGAGATTGTTTGAAAGGTGGGGAACGACCCATGCTTTTAAAAATATACCTCATGTACAACACTGCAAAAATAAAACAAAGTCTACCGTTTCAATCATTTTTAATTTTAGTTTTTATTTCAAAACACAAAAGTCATTACTGTTATATATCATACATAGTATGGAATCAACAGAAATATTCCTAACAAACATGGCACACTCATTCTGAACACCTCGACCCTTTTCGTACGACGATATATACCTCTGATTTGATAAGCTGATCACAGCACTGGCTGAGGGGTAAAACACTTATAAAATCTCTGCCCCTCCATAGGATATGTAAAGTTTGAATTTGTTTCTTTTGTTGGCTTATTTCTCTCAATTTCTTGTCATATTTAAGGCTGACATAGAAATGAAAAATCGGTATAAACCTGAAAAGTCGACATAGAATATGAGAAGTCGACTTAAAATCTGAAAAGTCGACATAAAATCTAAATAGTTTACATAAATTCTTAAAAGTCGTCAAAAATCTAAGAGGTCAACATTTAATCTGAAAAGTCGACATAAAATCTGAAATATCGACATAAAATCTGAAAGGTCGACATAAAATCTAAAAGGTCGACATAATATCTGAAAGGTCGAAATAAAATCTAAGAGGTCGACTTATAACTTGAAAAATCGACATAAAATCTGAAATATCAACGTCAAATTCACATCATCAACATAAAATCTGAAGTCGACATCAATTTCTAACGCGTCGACATATGACAAATCGACATCTTTATCTGATTAGCTGGAGGCAGAAAAATGCTTCTATAGTACATGTATAAAAATTCAGTTAATATCAATTCCAACTGAGGTACTGTAGCAACGAGCTGAAGTACCATAGCAACGAGTTGAGGTACCATAGCAACGAACTGAGGTACCATAGCAACGAGCTGAGGTACCATAGTAACGCGTTGAGGTACCATAGAAACGTATTCAGGTACCATAACAACGTGTTGAGGTACCATAGCAACGTATTGAGGTATCATAACAACGTGTTGAGGTACCATAGCAACGTGTTGAGGTACCATAGCAACGAGCTGATGTACCATAGCAACGAATTAAGTCTATTTTGAGACGAGTGGTATACTACATGTAGTAAACCTTTAAATGGAGAATTTCTCCGTAGTTTATACGAGGTCACCTTTCAAGTACGAAAATTGCCAGAGAGTTGCGATTGATGACACACTGTGTTTAATGCTCCTTCGGAACTCCTCGTTTGTTTCATTTTGGGAATATTCACGTGAGAAGTTCCGAATTATGCAATCAATAAAAAAAAAATGAATAAATAAATACTTGAAAATTACATATCAATCATAGAATAATCTTGGAATATAACTATGTGTACAATGTTGAATTATGCTTTATTAAGTTGCATATTAAAAAGCGGTGCATGATGTTTGGTGTTATTTTCAATTTCTTTTTTACTAAAGGATTTTAACTACAATAAAATGCATGTGTATTGTGTAAGTATTTTTAAGTATGGTGTCAAATAATAAATAATACAAAGATAATTTGTACTTTTGACTTGGAAAATTGAACGATATGAAATTGCGCAAATTGCTGTTGAGTTTGCGCATTTAAACATTGAAGTCGATTACCCGCTGTGAATGTACATGTATATACTGGTTAAAAATTATTTTCTTGTGAGATAAACCAGGAAAAAAATGGGTTAAACCTACCTCTAATCAACCCTTTCCAATTCTCAAGGTTAACGATAAAGTGCGAATGTTTGTTATTGTCGGTGCGAATTTTATTTAAATTTCATAAACAAGCAGGATAACGTGATCAGCGGCAGAATTTACAAATGCGCATTTCGGCTTTTTAAAATCTAAACAAAGGTATATGATGACAAAACGAAAGATAAACTATGCCTTATTATGCAAGAACATGCCGCGCCATCTGTATCTCACAGTCATTCCACTTAAAATTCTTATCTCTACAGTATTCAATATCAACTATCCATGCATATCAAAGTTGCAATACTATACCATTGTTTTTAAAGTTATTTCAAATACACAAGGGAGTATGCGATATCGTAGATTGGTGCACTGCTTAACTTTGTGTGTAAATAGTTTGTGTATTTGTTTCATATCAATTTCCCACTTCGTTTGTGTAAATACTTCAGTGTATTTTCATATTTATTATATTAAAGAATACACACTCCTTTTATCTTGTTAAAAAGAATATTTAGGTTCGATATCTAGACTAATAACTCTAAATGGCTTTTTTTTTCCTTTTAACACCCCCCCCCCCCCAACCACCTCCATCACTCTCTTCACTCTCTTTTTCCCACGAGCTTTCTGGAACTTGGTTAATCGGATCATAGATATAGATGGGTAAAAAGTTGTTTAATGACAAAACAGTTTGAAACGGTTCAAAGCGCTTTCTTATTTAAACACACGAAAGTTCAATATCCAAGGCAACGACTTTCGGTATATTAAAAAAACGTCACACATGACGTCATTAGAGCACCATGTTCTATATTAAACAAATCTCGTTGTTTCCAGAAACTCACTTCACACTTCAATATTATCATGTTAAATCCATAGCGGCGATATTATATGATACTATCCTAGGCTACATGGTTATGTACAATGCAGTCGATATGTTTTCAAGTCCAGACTAGATTTCAGCACATCCGAAAGCACCAAATATCACAAACACATTCAAATGTCCACGTCACGAGTCAAAATCGTCATCATTTTCGAAAGTCTGAATGTCCTCCAATCCTTTATTGTGATTAGAAGTGCTGCCTTTTTCTGAAGATCTAGACAGAGCAGAATCTATGCTGGACCGCGAGAGGGCGCTGTCTGCCGATCGCCTCGCCCACGTCTCGCCGTCGTCCTCTTGGACGATGTGGATTTCTTGTACTTCTGTTGGTTTGTTCTTTCTCCGGAATATGTGCTTCTTAACGAAGTTGAAGAATCGCCGGGAATCTGATCGTAGCTGGAAAAAAAGTCAATCATGATTGTAAATAGTGGATGTATGCGCCGTATGGCGGATTCAAACAGGGACGTGTTACTGAATACCGATACCCCTAAACCGCAGTGAGTTCCCGGACTTTAGCCCTCCCGGACACCAACAGTCCTAAATCCTGTGAGTTCCAGGGCAGAGTTTTAGCCCTCCCGAGCACTGACACTCCTAAACCCTGTGAGTTCCAGGACAGAGTTTTAGCCCTTCCGGTTACCGACACTCCTAAACCCGTTGAGCTCCAGGTAAGTGATTTAGCCCTCCCGGGCACTGACACCACTAACTCAGTGAGGTCCAGGGCAATACTTTAGCCCTGCTGGACACCGTCACTCCTAAACCCAGTGAGTTCCAGGACAGAGTTTTACCTCTCCCGGGCACTGGCACTCCTAAACTCAGTGAGTTCCAGGACAAAGTTTTAGCCTCCCAGGCACTAATACTACTAAACCCAGTTAATTCCAGGGCAGTGCTTTAGCCCTGAGTGATACCCCTACATCCAGTGAGTTCTAGGGCAGATTTTTAGCCCTCCAGGACGTTGAGACTTCAGAACGGTAATGAATTCCAGGGCAGAGCTCTAACCCTCCCGGGCACCGAATCATCCATAGCTATCATTATTCAATACAATACCAGAAAAGTTGAGTTAAACAATAGTATAAATTAAGATAGGAATAGTGCAAAATATCTATATACTAATCATGGCTCTTTTAATCATGGTTCATTTGAGATGTACATGATTAGAATAAATCTGTTAATTCAACAATTTAAAATTGACAGTTACATTTAACCCTCCCCAAGCACCATCCAACCCACCACCCTCCTTTCCGCGACATCAGTAATTACTCGCCTCCTCCAGGCCGTTAGACAGAGACTCCCTGACGCCCCTCCTTTCCGCGTCATCAGTAATTACTCACCTCCTCCAGGCCGTTAGACAGAGACTCCCTGACGCCCCTCCTTTCTGTGTCATCAGTTATTACTCACCTCCCCCAACCCGTTAGACAGAGACTCCCTGACGCCCCTCCTGTCTGTGTCATCAGTTATTACTCACCTCCCCAAGGCCGTTAGACAGATACTCCCTGACTCCCCTCCTTTCCGCGTCATCAGTAATTACTCACCTCCTCCAGGCCGTTAGACAGAGACTCTCTGACTCCCCTCCTGTCTGTGTCATCAGTTATTACTCACCTCCCCCAGGCCGTTAGACAGAGACTCCCTGACGCCCCTCCTTTCTGTGTCATCAGTTATTACTCACCTCCCCCAGGCCGTTAGACAGAGACTCCCTGACGCCCCTCCTTTGTGCGTCATCAGTTATTACTCACCTCCCCCAGGCCGTTAGACAGAGACTCCCTGACGCCCCTCCTGTCTGTGTCATCAGTTATTACTCACCTCCCCCAGGCCGTTAGACAGAGACTCCCTGACGCCCCTCCTGTTTGTGTCATCAGTTATTACTCACCTCCCCCAGGCCGTTAGACAGAGACTCCCTGACGCCCCTCTTTTCTTCGTCATCAGTTATTACTCACCTCCCCCAGGCCGTTAGACAGAGACTCCCTCACGCCACTCCTTTCTGTGTCATCAGTTATTACTCACCTCCCCCAGGCCGTTAGACAGAGACTCCCTGACGCCCCTCCTTTCTGTGTCATCAGTTATTACTCACCTCCCCCAGGCCGTTAGACAGAGACTCCCTGACGCCCCTCCTTTCTGTGTCATCAGTTATTACTCACCTCCCCCAGGCCGTTAGACAGATACTCTCTTACTCCCCTCCTTTCTGCGTCATCAGTTATTACTCACCTCCCCCAGGCCGTTAGACAGAGACTCCCTGACTCCCCTCCTGTCTGTGTCATCAGTTATTACTCACCTCCCCCAGGCCGTTAGACATAGACTCCCTGACGCCCCTCCTTTCTGTGTCATCAGTTATTACTCACCTCCCCCAGGCCGTTAGACAGATACTCTCTTACTCCCCTCCTTTCTGCGTCATCAGTTATTACTCACCTCCCCCAGGCCGTTAGACAGAGACTCCCTGACTCCCCTCCTGTCTGTGTCATCAGTTATTACTCACCTCCCCCAGGCCGTTAGACATAGACTCCCTGACGCCCCTCCTTTCTGTGTCATCAGTTATTACTCACCTCCCCCAGGCCGTTAGACAGAGACTCCCTGACGCCCCTCTTTTCTGTGTCATCAGTTATTACTCACCTCCCCCAGGCCGTTAGACAGAGACTCCCTGACTCCCCTCCTTTCTGTGTCATCACTTATTACTCACCTCCCCCATGCCGTTAGACAGAGACTCCCTCACGCCCCTCCTTTCTGCGTCATCAGTTATTACTCACCTCCCCCAGGCCGTTAGACAGAGACTCCCTCACGCCCCTCTTCTCCATTCCAGATTTCTCTTTCACAAATACGCTCCTCAGTTCCTACAAAAGTAAAGCTGACATCGTTATCTTTAGATTTTATGCAAAAAACAAATTCTGTGAATATCTAAATGCGTAATGATCCAACATCAAGAACAGCCCAAATGACATAAAACATTCCAAAGCATAGAAAAGTCCAAATTTTATAATGCTCCCAATGGTAAAATAGTCCCATTACTACAACGGTCCGTATTTAACAACAATCTAAATCTGAAATGGTCTAGATTCTTTAATGGTCCAAATTTCAAAATTTCATATTTTCGCAATGGACCATTTGTAACATATATGCATATATATACATCTTAAGGTCCAAATACAACCATGGTGCGACTCTCATTACATCGAGCTCAAAATCTATAATGGTCCAAAATTGAACGATTATAGTCCAAATGTTTTTGATGGTCCATATTAAATAACAGTCTTTGCAAAAGAACAATTTATTTAATATTTAAAATTCAAAATGCCTTAAAATTTAATAATGCGACATTTCTCTGGTCGATCCTACTATAGAGTAGTACATTTCATGAATATTTACCTTCCACGGTGTAAAACCATAGAAATACGATTGTAGTCTATACCCAGTCCTCAACTAGTATGATAAATCGTAAACGTAAATATGAAAAACTCTTTCTACAGAGAACACTGAACTTTGTCCGTTTCCGCTTTAATATTATATATGACATATGTATCTGTAACTATTGGAGAATTCTGGTTCAGAGTAAATATAATCAAAAGATACACCGTACAAAGACCCCTAGTGTTTAATCCCCAAATCACGCTCACTGTGTATAGACGGTACTATGTGTAAATGTTTATATTCACGAGAATTGTTCGTCATTGTTTGTTCATACATAGTTTAGCATCACTTCAAGATTATTATACATGTATCTATATGTATGTATACATCTATTTTCTGCCTGGCACATAAACTTCGAGGGAAGTGGACCCACATGAGCAGGTCTTACGCTCACCAATGTGTTCCGTGACATGGAGCCTCGGTTTGTAGTGCCTCATCCGTAACCGTGTTTGCTCTTATACATGCCAATGCGAAACATGACACAGGGCCTCGGCTTTAACTGTCTCAACCAAAACATAAATTAAGATACCAACAGGGAAGGGAGGGGGGGGGGGGGGTGTTTCAAACCCATGACGTATCAACTCCAAGCCCAACTCACTACCGACTGGTCTAGGTCATTGTAGCGCTTATGGACTAGCATAGTTTTCTTTCTATCATTTACCGATGGATCAGTCATGACAGAAACTCCCACCTCTATTGTCCAATAAGTACACACATACATATTTATTTAAACGTTCCCTGTCTAAAATGATTATTGGAATACATGTATCTCTGTCACAGTTGTCATATCTGATAGGTCGACAAACACTGTGACGAGTCAACACAATTACCTGATCAGTCAACACCATAATATGACATAACACACGAGAGCACAACTTAGATTCCTGATATATCGACATTATAATCTGAAAAGTCGACATAACACATGCGAAAACAATTTAGATTTCTGAAAAGTCGAAGTTATGTTTTGATAAATTGATATAGCACATGAGAAAACAACTTAGATTCCTTCAGTCGACATTTAAAAGTCGACATAACACCTGCAAAAACAATGTATATTCCTGAAAAGTCGACATTATAATATCAAAAGTCGACACAGTATGTGACATATCGACACATTTTTCTGACAAATCGACACACTGATCTAAAAGAGGGTTACAGTAACATTTGGCTAACAACATGTTCGACCCGGGTGAGCGGAGAGGTGGACGTTTATTGACTCTTTGCATTAGGGAAACTTGACGCGAATTAAATCTGTGGTGGGATTTGTGTACACTAATATATCTCTTTACACACGAATCATAGCCTTATTATGTGTCATAATTTTCATTAGTCGTTAAACATCACGTCTGGGGGGAATGGACATTGTATTTTGCAACTTGATAAGAATTTTCCTTTTATTGTATGTTAAATGGAGATCCTTGAAGGGCCTATAGTTGTTTTGCTTTTGTATCTACACCCCCAATTATAGTTCTAAAAGTAGGACATGTCATTACTCATACGGTTAAAAATCAAATGAAATGGAAATGAATTTCTGGGGTGGATCCCGGAAATTAACAAACGACTTTTTCTTAAATTCGCGAAGGTCTGAATTTGATTCTGTTCGACATAGTGGATTGAAAATAATTGGGTGGGAACAGATTGATTGATAGATTATTGTTTTCAGTCACTCCACGATTATTTCACGTATATTGTGACGGCATCTGCCTGATGCATTGCATACAAATTTATACATTTGCAACGGACCCATCCGGAGCAGTGAGGGATCTTTTACGTGCCACGCCTACTGTGACACGGGACCTCGGTTTTTACTGTCTCATCCGAAAGACAAAACACCGGTGTGCTCACGGCGGCAATCGAACGCGGCACCTTTCGGTCACAAGCCGAGCACTTTATCCACTGGGCTACACCGGGTTTGGTAGGGTCAGAAACATACAGAATCTGAACTGAGAGTACAGTGACATATTACTACGTAAACTGACTGCATGACACAAGTTGTCGTAAACAACAGGTAATTGTTCAATTACGCAGTACTTTATAAATAATTTGTCTGACCAATGACAACCAACTAAGTTTTGAGTAAAGTATTTTACAAGTTTTGTGTGTTTAAGGTGCGGAGAAAACGCGATAAAGTAAAAAGCTAGGTCCTGTGTCACAGTGGGCATGGCACGAAAATGATTCCTCAATGCTTCGGGAGGGTCCGTTGCAAAGATGCACATCAATGCATCAGGCAGACTTCGGTTTATTTGGGGCAATGGATGGCGTATTCGACCACTTTACAAATATACTTATTTTCGTAAGAAACCCGAACAATGAACAAGAACTCTTGTGGATTTCATTCCCTTTTGCTGTTTAATAGGAATTAATTCTTGCAGGATGTGTTTAAATGACATTTGACAGAGAGAACAAAAGGTACCTGATGTTTAAGGTGCTCTTTGTGACATTCGGTGTCTGTTATATTAGCAGAAATTCGCAGGATAAAGAAGAGAGAATGATTTTTAGATATAATTTCAAGACACGACAACTTGTCATCTCTGTAGATGACGCACGCAGAGGGTTAAAGAATAAATAAACATATTTGAGATATAAACTGGGGTGAATCTTAGAGAAAATAAAATCTCGTTAATATTAAACAATAAATGAATAAAGAAAGAAAGAAAGAAAGAAAGGAAGGAAGAAATGCGACAATGGATGGTATATTCGACCAGTATCGAGTAATCGACCACTTTAACTCGGTCAGATATATTTATTTCACATCACGAAAATGCACAACCATGAGTTGGTTGGTTGATTTGGTGTTTTACGTCGCTTTCAACAATTTTTCAGTTATATCGCGACATGGAAGCAGGAGGTTACCAACCTCTTAAGTGGCGCAACCCGGGAATCGAACCCGGATCGTCGGCGCCGCAAACCAAGCGCTTAACCAATACACCAAGCCTGCCCCTCACAACCATGAGTGAACTTTGTTCCAAATAATGATAGATGCAGCGTACATGTGAAATGTTTTGACTTCGTTGATGAGTGTAGAGATAGGAATGGCTGGTTTGTATCGGATTGATAGAGATACATAGCTATAGATTGAACATTCCGATTCTGGTGATATTCTTGCCCCCGAAAAACAAACTATTTCCCGAGATCCCAGTCTATCTGTATATTTCAGGTAAATCAAACTCTCTTTCTCTCTCTCTCTCTCTCTCTCTCTCTCTCTCTCTCTCTCTGCTTATCTGTTTATTCCTCCAATATACTGAAGAATTCCCTTTTAAACCTCTCCCTTTTTCACGTCTGTTTATAACATTTTTGCACTGAATGACTAATATGTATACCTATAAGGTAAATCTGCCTTGAATGTTAACATCAACGAAATTTTCTTTAGAGGGAATTTTTGTTTTCAATTTAATGAGAAATATTTCAAACTACTTCCGGGCACCTGACTTCCTATTGGATTGAGTCGGATCGTGGCTTACGAGGTCAGTGAGGTCAGGCATTTTATCTTTAATTTATTACTTTATTTACGAGGGGTATTTGTGCCCTTCTGACGACGCTTGCCTATGGTCATCACATCACGTGACAGCAGAATGACCAATGTTCCGAATCACTAGATAAATCTGGGATAGATCCAACAATTTCAGAAAAGCTCTTATCCTTTTGAAGAAAGGGGGTTTCCCTAAGTTGTACTCTTAAATGTTAAAATTATGCCAGATGAAAGGGGAAGGGATGTCCGCCACCAGAAAAGGGGTGTCCGCCTTAAAATGATGTGAAAACTGGAAGAATTTCATCCTTGGTATCCCTTCTATCTAAATACCTATAATGATGTGTTGAAGGACGAATTGAAAATAGAAACACAACATTATGCTTAGATCTACAGCAAACTTTACCGGAACGGCGAGGTATAAAACTTCATCCACTTATAAAAATTAACGACATCCAGGGCATATGTACAATAGGTACAACGTCAAGATTGGACCCTCCTTTTTCAGATATAGATTGGCAGTTGATTTGAAACACGGAAATAAATCTAATTAAAATTACATCAGTACGAACACAGCACAAAGTGAAACCGAGATAAATATCCAAGAGGAATTCATTCACTCGAAGAGGGGGGGGGGGGGGGGGGGGGGGGGGTGGGGGGGGGGGGGGGGTTCCCATTATGATCACGTGGTAAGATTAACGAATCACATCTATATAGTAGTTTTAAAACATAAATGTTTTATAATGTATTTCATTATTATAAATCCGACATGGTTTATTTAAGATATATATCGACGTCTTATGACATGCAGTCAAATCTGTGTATAAAGATAACCTTGGGGAAGAGTTAAGAGTGATCTTTACACTAAGGTGACCTTTATACAAGGGTGATCATTACACAGAGGTGACCTTGACACTGAAGTGACGTTTATACAGAGATTTATTTTGCAAGAAGACGGAAAATAGTTAGTAAAACAGCGGCATAGAGGTCACCGTTAAGGTAGATTCCCCTATATATACGCTAAATAATAAATAAATAAATAAATAAATAAATAAATAAGTAGATAAATAAATAAATAGTGTTACTTAACAATTTCATACTGCTGTAGTTTGAACTACTGCAATTAATGTCAGCCATGATCAATGCTCCTCTGGCGCTCTTACTACTAATTATATTGATATACGTGTACATTGCATTTTTCTTACCTTCAGATGTTGATCAATTTCAAAGTTAGTAGTCGATTAAATGTTTGAAAATCAGGGAAAAAAATCGTTATTACAACAGTTTTATAAAACGCAAACCTCTAACGGTGATATTTCTCCGGCAAGTTCCATGCGTGAATCAGGACATTAAAAATCTCTTTCGAAATAATAATTTTCATCAATAATGTATGTAGTAGCAGACCCCTTCAGGAGACAGACTTTAACGTTTAAAAATAAGACCCACACGAAGCACAAAAACCAGGTATCAATTTACAAAAAAAATGAATGACAAACTTGAAATGAACCGTAACAAACATAGCGTTGTTCATTTCATCAATGACGTCCTTTTTTCTATTATAGTGAAATGAACTCTTACACACCCATAGTTATATTTATCCTTCATTAAGATGACATTGGAAATTTCTGTTGACTCATTAGCATTTGTGTGTAATAAGTTTGTGCGCCCCTTGGACGCTGCGTTGGCATGTATACATACAGCGCGTATTGTGTCGTAAAGTCTGATTCAGGTTCGTGAATTCCCGTTTAAATGACATTGTTCTTTATCGAATAATATATCAAAGACCATCGTGTATAATTAATATCGTTTAAAAGGTGGGCGTCTAGACATGGCTTTATTTCGTGACTTGAAAATCACTGCGCTCGATCGGCAAAATGAAATACGCTCTATTTTGACTTTGAAGGAATAAAAACTGCGCCAATATTTCCGTTAAGTTTTTAGTGTTTATAAATGTCACTTTCAACATATTTTCTGTAAAATACTGGCAAAGAAGCACGAGAATCCCAACCAATAATAAATGACATTTTTCAGTTGAATTTATTCCATGATCTACTTTCTCCCCATGGTTATGTCGTAGAATTATTTTTAGCCTATCGTTGTCTGTTTGGATAAAACCTCTCTCGGTAAATATCCAGGTATTGCGTAAGGTGTACTAGGGCATTTAGATAAATGTTAAAAATCCAAAACAAATAAGTATGCAAGTGCACGCCTTTACATCAAGCGTAGTGATATGGTGGTATAGGCGCTATTTTCATAATACTTGAAGGAAAACTGCAGGCACCATGCTCACGGCACAGAGCGCCCCGTCCACAGAGGTCAGTGCATAATATCATCATGGGTAATTCGTAGTGAACTGACGATTGATTTATGATTTCCATGGCTCTTACACCGTCATTATAAACATGTCACCTTTGTATGTTTTATTGTGTGACGCCACATCAAGGTCATGTATCATATGCCAGGTGACGCCACATCAAGGTCATGTATCATGTCAGGTGACGCCACATCAAGGTTCATGTATCATGTCAGGTGACGCCATATCAAGGTCAGGTATCAAGTGGCATCATCTGCTTAATGTACGACCTCCAAATATGATCTATAAAAAGTTCAAATATAATCTATAAAAAGGACCCACCAATGATAGCCTCCAAATGTGATCTAAAAAGGACCCACCTGCAATGGCTTTAAATGTGATCTATGAAAATGACCAACTCGCAATGGCCTCCAAATGCAATATATTCAATGGAAACACTCGCATCACCGAGGAAGTGATGAATCTGAAGCCACTGCGATACCATTTAAATCAGTGCGATAGCCATTTAAACCTGTGCGATACACTGAATCCAGTGCGATACCCCGAAACCAGTGGCGATACCACTGAACCCTGTGTGATACTATTGAACCCAATGCGATACCACTGAATTCAGTGCGATACCAACTAACCCAGTGCGATACCACTAAACCAGTGCGATACCACTGAATCACTGAATCCGAAAGGCAGAACACCGGTATGCCCAGGACGGGAGTCGAACCCGGGACCTCTCGATCACGAGCCCAGCACCTTATCCACTAGGTCACACCGGTTTTATAATGATGACAATCCGGGCACCGTTGAACATTAAGGTTGAAAATAATTACTGTGATTTCAAATTTTACGAACAGAAGTAAAATTTCAGAAACTTTTTTCCGCTTGTGGTTGGTTGGTTGGTTGGTTGATTGGTGTTTCACGTCGCTTTCAACAATATTTCAGTTATATCGCGACATGGAAGCAGGAGGTAACCAACCTCTTAAACATAGTGGCGCAATCCGGGAATCGAACCCGGATCGTCGGCGCCGCAAGCCAAGCGCTTAACCACTACACCAAGCCTGCCCCTTTTTCCGATTGTGAAAAAAAAATAAAACGTATATAGCATTTCAAAATACATATATATTGAAAGCCCCCCCCCCCCCCCCCCTTTTTTCCCCTTGGTTGTATCAAGCGCTAATGTTCCGCTCTTCAGCGTTCTACTTCAGCATGAAAATTAAAATCGCCGATTTTACAAAATAAAACGAACAAAAGCTTTATGGCAAACTTCAATAAACAAATACAATGTATATACACAGACTGCCATAAGATGATGGGGGAGGGGGAGGGGTGTGCCCAGTGGTATAACACTGTGTATCTGTAAGACAGCCGTCGTTCTAACCCAGCTGGTACTGCAACACTTCTTAAGAAGGAACTCTGTTACACATAAATTGTTAGGCCTCTCTGTGTTTTACTTTCATTCATTCATTCATTCATTCATTCATTCATTCATTCATTCATTCACTCATTCATTCATTCATTATGTATCTATCTATTTATTTTTATCTTTTCATTTACGTATATTTATTTATTCATTTATTCATTTATTATCTATTCATTTACATGTATTTATTTATTTATTTATTTATTTATTTATTTACCTCTATGTCTGTATTTTCTTTCCCTATATACAACAACATTTATGTCCTTTTATACTAGAAATTGTTTTAACCTTTCTGTGTTTTACTTACTATCTATTTTTCCCGTGTACATTTCAATCTATTTGTTTTGTTTATTTAATTACCATTCTGAATACCGACTTACCTTAAGTTTCAGTTCATGTTCGTCGCAGGTTGTGAATACCGACTTAACCAAGTTTCAGTTCATGTTCGTCGCAGGTTGTGAATACCGACTTAACCAAGTTTCAGTTCATGTTCGTCGCAGGTTGTGAATACCGACTTACCTTAAGTTTCAGTTCATGTTCGTCGCAGGTTGTGAATACCGACTTACCTTAAGTTTCAGTTCATGTTCGTCGCAGGTTGTGAATATTTCGTAAGTACTCTCTGGCGTCTCCGCGTTCATCTTAAGGTCGGCCATGGCTTCCTCGCGCTGGAAGTTGTGGAACACACACCGCTAATTATGCATTAAATGTTAATTATTAATTAAGTAATACTAAGCGTTCGTGTTGATTTCGGTTTCCGGTTACGTCCATGTCAATAAAAAGGAAGCATATATCGCATAAAACGCTCAAATCCTTCAATGGAAGTAAATTAATACAAAGGCCTATTGATAATATTGTCTTCCTCCGATACCCTTTTTTATCAGTCCCCTTAAACTTTTTTCACTCTTCTATATTTACACCGTCTAAGTTCATCCTATTGACATTAACGCGATAAAAATCACAATACTGAACTTCACTTTATTATTCAAATTCCTGAATTCATTCGCACCAAACTTGGCATGACTGATGTGCACGTGAATCTATACCGAACTTCTGTAGTGTAAAGTTTAATTTACATTTGTTTTATATACAGTAGGAGCCAGAGTTTTACAGAGGTACTGTAAGATGCTTCTTGTTAAAGTCCACAATAGACAATCGCGGACAACACGGGCGTGTGTTGGCAACCGCATGTTGTACGAAGACTTTTTTATTGTTCTGCATAATGCATGCAGTAGAATGACGATTGAGGCCGAAGATAAGTAATTCTTCAGGTAATTAACACGCAAACTGGTAGTGTAAAGAGATTAACAATACTAGTGCGCCCCCGCCCCCCAATGTGCGACGCTATGTAATACACGTTGATAACACTCTAATACATGGGGATTCACGTTAATAACACCTTTATAACACGGGTATTCCCGTTAACAACTCCTTAATACACGGGAATTAATAACACGCTAATACACGGGAGATTACGTTAATAACATCCTTATACATGGGGAATTCATGTTAATAACACCCTAATATAAGGGGAATTCATGTTAATAACACCCTGATACATGGGGAATTCATGTTAATAACACCCTGATACATGGGGGATTATGTTAATAACACCCTGATACATGGGGAAATCACCGTTAATAACACAAAATCACATGGAGAATTCAAGCTAATAAAACAAAATTACATGGGGACTTCATGTTAATAACACCCAATTACATGGGGAATTCACGTTAATTACACAAAATCACATGGAGAATTCAAGCTAATAACACCGAATTACATGGGGACTTCATGTTAATAACACCCAATTACATGGGGAATTCACGTTAATAACACCCAAATACATGGGGAATTCACGTTAATAACACCCAAATACATGGGGAATACACGTTAATAACACCTAAATACATGGGGAATTCACGATAATAAAACCCAAATACATGGGTAATACATGTTAATAACACCCAAATACATGGGGAATTCATGTTAATAACACCCAAATACATGGGGAATACACGTTAATAACACCCAAATACATGGGGAATTCATGTGAATAACACCCAAATACATGGGGGACTTCATGTTAATAACACCCTCATACATGGGGAATTCATGCCAATAACACCCAAACACATGGGGGAATTCATGTTAATAACACCGAAATACATGGGGAATTCATATTCATAACACCCAAATCATAGGGAATTCATGTTCATAACAACACCCAAATTATGGGGAATTCAAGTTAATTACACCCTGATACATGAGATTTCATGCTAACATCAAGTGTCATATCATGACATATCACTGCTAACACCAAGTGTTATATTATAACATCTCACTGCTAACACCAAGTGTCATAGCATAACATCTCATTGCTAACACCAAGTGTCATATCATACATCTCACTGCTAACACCAAGTGTTATATCATAACATCTCACTGCTAACACCAAGTGTTATATCAGAAACATCTCACTGCTTACACCAAGTGTTATATCATAACATCTCACTGCTAACACCAAGTGTTATATCATGACATCTCATTGCTAACACCAAGTGTCATATCTAACATCTCACTGCTAACACCAAGTGTTATATCATAACATCTCACTGCTAACACCAAGTGTTATATCATAACATCTCACTGCTAACACCAAGTGTTATATCATGACATCTCATTGCTAACACCAAGTGTCATATCATACATCTCACTGCTAACACCAAGTGTTATATCATAACATCTCACTGCTAAACACCCAGTGTTATATCAGAACATCTCACTGCTAACACCAAGTGTTATATCAGAACATCTCCACTGCTAACACCAAGTGTTATATCATGACATCTCATTGCTAACCACCAAGTGTCATATCTAACATCTCACTGCTAACACCAAGTGTAATATCATAACATCTCACTGATAATATCAAGTGTTATATCAGAACATCTCACTGCTAACACTAAGTGTTATATCAGAAACATCTCACTGCTAACACCAAGTGTTATATCATGACATCTCATTGCTAACACCAAGTGTCATATCTAACATCCCACTGCTAACACCAAGTGGTATATCATGACATCTCACTACTAACACCAAGCGTTATATCATAACATCTCACTGCTAACACCAAGTGTTATATCATGACTTCTCATTGCTAACACCAAGTGTCATATCTAACATCTCACTGCTAACACGAAGTGTTATATCAAAACATCTCACTGTTAATATCAAGTGTTATATCATAACATCTCACTGCTAACGCCAAGTGTTATATCATAACATCTCACTGCTAACACGGAAGTGTTATATCATAACATCTCACTGCTAACACAAAGTGTTATATCAGAATATCTCACTGCTAACACCAAGTGTCATATCATAACATCTTACTGCTAACACCAAGTGTCATAACATCTCACTGCTAACGCCAAGAGTCATATCATAACATCTCACTGCTAACACCAAGTGTCATATCATAACATCTCACTGCTAACACCAAGAGTCATATCATAACATCTCACTGCTAATAGCAAGCATCATATCATAACATCTCATTGCTAACACCAAGTGTCATATCAATAACATCTCACTGCAAACACCAAGTGTTATATCAGAACATTTCACTGCTTACACCAAGTTTGATATCAGAACATCTCCCTTCTAACACACTTCTAACACCAAGTGTCATATCATAACATCTCACTGCTAACACAGAGTGTTATATCATGACATCTCACTGCTAACGCCAAGTGTCATATCCTAACATCTCACTGCTAACACCAAGTGTCATATCATAACCTCTCACTGCTAACACCAAGTGTTATATCATAACATCTCACTGCTAACACCAAGTGTCATATCATAACCTCTCACTGCTAACACCAAGTGTCATATCATAACATCTCACTGCTGACACCAAGTGTCATATCATAAGCTCTCACTGCTAACACCAAGTGTCATATCATAACCTCTCACTGCTAACACCAAGTGTCATATCCTAACATCTCACTGCTAACACCAAGTGTATTATCATAACATCTCACTGCTAACACCAAGTGTTATATCATAACATCTCACTGCTAACGCCAAGTGTTATATCATAACATCTCACTGCTAACACCAAGTGTTATATCATAACATCTCACTGCTAACGCCAAGTGTTATATCATAACATCTCACTGCTAACTAACATCTCACTGCTAACGCCAAGTGCCATATCATAACATCTCATTGCTAACACCAAGTGTCATATCATAACATCTCACTGCTAACACCAAGTGTTATATTAAAACGGGACATACCGGCCTTCATATTTATTTTTCATTAAACAAGTTGGTAGAGAGAAGGTGAGATTTGTGGGGTATCTTTTTTGGCTTATTTAATAAAATGATCTGCTTCCAAGATGTCTGCTACATGTATATGAACATATTGGTGATTTCAACCATTTGTGTTGTTTCTTTCTTTCACCCATTTCTTTCTTAGCGTCTTTCTTTCTTTCATTCTTTCTGCCTTTCTTATCATTTAACAAAATAACACCATGAGTAATTTACATAGACGCTTTATATATACATTCTTATTTAGCAATGTTAAGAGAAGCTAGTTGGGAGGAGGAAACTGTTCCGAGGAGAGGACTTACTGTATCTAGAATAGATTTCTTATTATTGAAACCTGCAACGTAATGACAGAAATAAGACTGAAATTAATTTAAGTTAGGGTCAGCATTAACCACAGCTCTAGACTGGGAGTCCATCCCATAAAATCAAGCACAACCCTGGACTGGGAGTCGATCCCATAACATCAAGCACAGCCCCTGGACTGGGAGTCGATCCATAACATCAAGCACAGCACCGGGCTGGGGTCGATCTTCTAACACCAAACACAGTCCTGGACTGGCAGTCGATCCTCTAACATCAAGCACAGCCCTGCACTGAGAGTCGATCCTCTAACATCAAGAACAGCCTAGGACTCTGAGTCGATCCTTTAATATCAAGAACAGCGCTGATCTTGGAGTCATCCTTTGACATAAATCTGACACACGCTGTATTGTTACACAGCCATTTTATTATTTGTGCAGCCTTGATGTTTGATTGAGATTTAAAGCTTTGTATAACGATCTCTTTGACAGGTCGGGTGCCCCCTGCCGAGTGTTACCGCGGCTTAATGTTATCCGATATTCATTCACGCTGTCAATTCCGGCGGCAGCGACGGACGTCTTGATTGTAGAACTGACACGGTGTGATATAGATAGGGATTTCTTGAAGACCATCTTCTGCTGTCTAGAGACATGTCTGCACTGATGTCATGGAATAAAGAACGAGAAGTAGAATGCTGATAAAGGAGTGGGGTGGACGGTCACTTCCTAAACTCTCTGATCTACAGCGCAATAAAGAACGAGAAGTAGAATGCTGATAAAGGAGTGGGGTGGACGGTCACTTCCTACACTCTCTGATCTACAGCGGAATAAAGAACGAGAGGTAGAATGCTGATAAAGGAGTGGGGTGGACGGTCACTTCCTACAATCTCTGATCTACAGCGGATTAAAGAACGAGAAATCTACAGCGGAATAAAGAACGAGAAGTAGAATGCTGATAAAGGAGTGGGGTGGACGGTCACTTCCTACAATCTCTAATCTACAGCGGAATAAAGAACGAGAAGTAGAATGCTGATAAAGGAGTGGGGTGGACGGTCACTTCCTACAATCTCTAATCTACAGCGGAATAAAGAACGAGAAGTAGAATGATGATAAAGGAGTGAGGTGGACGGTCACTTCCTACAATCTCTGTTCTACAGCGGAATAAAGAACGAGAGGTAGAATGCTGATAAAGGAGAGGGGTGGACGGTCACTTCCTACAATCTCTGATCAACAACGCAATAAAGAACGAGAAGTAGAATGCTGATAATGGAGTGGGGTGGACGGTCACTTCCTACAATCTCTTATCTACAGCGGAAGAAAGAACGAGAAGTAGAATGATGATAAAGGAGTGAGGTGGACGGTAACTTCCTACAATCTCTTATCTACAGCGGAATAAAGAACGAGAAGTAGAATGATGATAAAGGAGTGAGGTGGACGGTAACTTCCTACAATCTCTGGTCTACAACGCAATAAAGAACGAGAAGTAGAATGCTGATAAAGGAGTGGGATTGACGGTCACTTCCTACAATCTCTTATCTACAGCGGAATAAAGAACGAGAAGTAGAATGCTGATAAAGGAGTGGGGTGGACGGTCACTTCCTACACTTTCTGGTCTACAGAGGAATAAAGAACGAGAAGTAGAATGCTGATAAAGGAGTGGGGTGGACGGTCACTTCCTACACTCTCTGGTTTACAGCGGAATAAAGAACGAGAAGTAGAATGCTGATAAAGGAGTGGGGTGGACGGTCACTTCCTACAATCTCTGGTCTACAGCGCAATAAAGAACGAGAAGTAGAATGCTGATAAAGGAGTGGGATGGACGGTCACTTCCTAAAATCTCTTATCTACAGCGCAATAAAGAACGAGAAGTAGAATGCTGATAAAGGAGTGGGGTGGACGGTCACTTCCTACACTTTCTGGTCTACAGAGGAATAAAGAACGAGAAGTAGAATGCTGATAAAGGAGTGGGGTGGACGGTCACTTCCTACAATCTCTGGTCTACAGCGGAATAAAGAGCGAGAGGTAGAATGCTGATAAAGGAGTGAGGTGAACGCTAACTTCCTACACTTTCTGGTCTACAGCAGAATAGAGAACGAGTATGATGCAGAATGCTGAAAGGGGGTTCACTTCACACACTCGCTGTCAACGGTATACATAATGTTGAAAAGGAGTGTATTTTATACAGTCGCCGGTAACGGAATCCAGAGGGCTGAAAGACGGGGTGGGTGGGGGAGGGATTGGGTCACTTTTTACGATGAAAAGAGGGCATGGAAGAGCATGTACGACTAAGAATGTTGAAAAAGGGTCATTTCATAAAATCACTGATAACAGAATACAAAATATTGAAATGGGAAATCACTCATGCAATACAAAAGACATAATATCATATAATATGGTAAATGTAAAGTGGAAGCGAGCCCTAAAAACCCTACCCCACCCCACTCTGACCCACTATTACCGTCCCCACCCCTTACAATTAAAGCTTATCATGTAATTTAAAGCTTGCAATATGAGGACGTATTGACACCACTTTAATTGATTGCGGTGTTGATCATACTCTGGTATTGGTACCACAGACTGTGGTTCATTTCCGGTATGGGTACCAGGCATTCCTATACTCTTCATGCTACGTGAATGCTAGAGTACCATGGACTGCAATTCATACTCCAATACGGGTACCATCGACTGCAATTCATACTCCGACATGGGTACCATGTATCGCAGTGCTGTTCATGCGACGATACGGGTACCATAGATTGCAGTATGGTTCTGGTACCATGGACTGCAGTTACCATGGACTGCAGTTCATACTCCGGTACATGTACCATGGATAGCAGTACTGTTCATGCGACAATACGGGTACCAGGCATTGCGGTAGATCTACTATTCATACTCTGATATGGGTACCATAGATTGCAGTGCTGTTCATGCTACGATATGGGTACCATAGATTGCAGTACTGCCCATACTCCGATAGGGGTACCATAGATCGCATACTACGATACGGGTACCACGCATTGCGGTGCTGTTCATACTATGTTTCTGTTCATACTATGCTTCTGGTACCATTGATTTCGGTATACTCAGGTACCATGGATTTCGGTATACTCAGGTACCATGGATTTCGGTATACTCAGGTACCATGGATTTCGGTATACTCAGGTACCGTGGATTTCGGTATACTCAGGTACCATGGATTTCGGTATACTCAGGTATACTCAGGTACCGTGGATTTCGGTATACTCAGGTACCATGGATTTCGGTATACTCAGGTACCATGGATTTCGGTATACTCAGGTACCATGGATTTCGGTATACTCAGGTACCATTGATTTCGGTATACTCAGGTACTGTGGATTTCGGTATACTCAGGTACTATGGATTTCGGTATACTCAGGTACCATGGATTTCGGTATACTCAGGTACCATGGATTTCGGTATACTCAGGTACCATTGATTTCGGAATACTCAGGTACCATTGATTTCGGTATACTCAGGTACCGTGGATTTCGGTATACTCAGGTACCAATGGATTTCGGTATACTCAGGTACCATTGATTTCGGTATACTCAGGTACCATGGATTTCGGTATACTCAGGTACCATGGATTTCGGTATACTCAGGTACCATGGATTTTACTCTGTTTAGAGACTACAATTCATACAGCTAAATGCTGTATCAACATAGCTTGCTTTTGTTCGAAGTTTTATACCACACAGTGGCGGATCCAGGATTTCCGAAAAGTGGTGGCCCCAATGTGCATTAGTGAAACTACTTTGCCATTTTTTGTGCCAAATCTGGGTTTTTACTTGTAAATATGAGGCGAAAAGGCACCCTCCCTCTAAATCCGCCACTGCCACATCTAAATGGTTTCACGTCCGTTATCATTGAAGACCAGGCTTTTCAGTCTCATGACGTCGGAGGTAGGTCAATCAACCTCATGCGCGGATCCAGAGGGGTGGACCGGGGTCTGAACCTATCCTGAGATTCGGCGAAAATTACTTTTCTTGTTATATTTAGATGTGAAATTAGTAATTTTACACACAAAACATGGATGGACCCCGTCTCGGAAAACTTATTGGAGATCGACCCTCTGTCAACATAATTTCTGGATCCTGAATTTCGTAAACAAACCTAAAGCCTGCATGTAATTTTTACAAAATCAAAGTTGGATTTCAGCTTAGTTACTTGGGATGGTGAATCAATGTTCCTGAGATCCGTCCGTTTATCAGACTGTCTATATAACTGTGTGTCTTTCCGTCCGTCTGCCTTTTTGCTTGTTTTCTGAGTGTCTATCCGTCCTTCTGTCTGCCTGCTTTTATATATGCGAGAATTAACTGTAAATATTGACAAAACTTCTTTCTTTTTTTTTTTTTTTTTGTTTTGTTATGCTTTTTTATGTTTGTTTGTTCTGTTTTGTATTGTTTTTTGTTGTTGTTTTCTTTTCTTTTTTTTTTTTTTTTTTTTTTTTTGTTTGTTTGTTTTTGTTTTGTTTTGGTTATTTTTTTTTTTGAAAAATTACTTTAAAACTAAGAAGTTTCTCACCTCATGCATAGCTCTGTCCTTAGATTGATTGTTTGGCTCACTTTTTCGACCCCTTTTGTTTTAACTCTGTTCTTAAAAAATTTATATATTATTAGAATTCCGATCATTTGGCCATGTACATCAATGAAGAGACATAAGTTGTCGAACTGATGCACAAAGTTATAACGTATATATCTTCTAATATATATTCTTTCGTTTTTACTGTAAGAATAACTTGTAAGTTAAAAACTACAAGGAAGGGTTTACGTTGTGTTTCTTTTATTTAGAAATTGATATAAACGCTGTACTGAATAACATAAGCATACATGAATTGTTCAACAAATCTTTGACAAAAAAGTATCAAACAAGCAACTCACACGTTGTCCCATATGTGCTACTGTCTATTTATCACAGCATTTCTCTGTTTAATAAACGCGTTCGTTGCATTCCGCATCATCAAATATGATTTTATATGAAGAAAATAAACCGTTAATACTTGAGAAAATTCTGATATGAGCCCCTCTCTTCTTTTCTTCGCCACAAGTACGAGTGAAACATCAAATTGGCACCGAAATGTCTGAGTATTTTGGCTAATACTTGGCATTCACATGTGCCCCCCTCCTTTTTTCCGGAAATAATGGATCCGCTACTGCATGTATATAAGACACTCAAACTCGCTGCTATAATATCATAAAAAAGAAAATCGAATAACATCGGTCCAGAGGCGAGTCGAACGCAATCTTGTTCAGGTTAAGGTACTCGAAGTATTTCCTACAACATTGATGTATATCATCCTTAACGCTGACAGAAAAATAACATGAACAATCCATTGGCCACCATCTAAATTCAAATTCCTCATAACGTACGCCTGTCATATACCACATCATCTACCTCATAACGGTCATCTGTCGTAGACATCACCATCTACACCATAACGGTCACCTGTCATAGACCACATCATCTACATCATAATGGTCACCTCTCATAGACCACATCATCTACCCTATAACGGTCACCTGTTATAGACCAAACCATCTACCTCATAACGGTCACCTGTCGTAGACCAAATCATCTATCCCATAACGGTCACCTGCCATAAGCCACACCATCTACCCCATAACGGTCACCAGTCATAGACCATTCTCTTTCTTAAACTACCCCATGACTGCCGGCTATATCAAGCCAACTTCTATTTAAATTTCCCTATGACGGTTACCTGTTACAGGCAGCACTCTAACTTAAATTACCCCATAACGGTCACCTGACAAAGACCACCCTCTAAATTAATCTACCCCATGACTTTCCAATCACACGTATGAAGTCACCTTCTATTTTAAACTACCTCATAAGAGTCATCTGTATCAAACCCCCTTCTATGTAAATTTTCCCATTTGTTATGGGTTTTATAAAGCATTAATAAAAGAACATCTTTATAACCATAAGTACATAAACGTATTATTTCATCTCAAACGGCAACATTGTATATGCCGGACCCTATGACGGTTAAGAAGTTCAGTTTACATGTTCAACATCGGAGCTTTCTTTGCGACTTCTTTTGTACATAGCGTTAATGGCTTTTTCTGCCTTTGAGCGCTTTTTCTTCAACATTACACGCACTACTCCAAATATAATGCAGAAGCTAAGACAGAGCGCGAGTAGCATGATGATCAGAATATAGCAATGCTGCTGACTGATCGCGGAAATCATTCACGGAACTGTTTCCTCTCCACTCTCACATTTTAATTCTCTCCTTCACAACTGCTTAACTTCCGGTAGAGATACCAACCGCTTTGTTCCATAAATTCATAAGGTGACGCACATACCTACGTCATTGATATTCCGCGTGATACTGGAGCGCGTCACGTTTTTCACAGCTTTCCGTTTTAAACCAATCATACATCCACTTCAGAGTGACAATCACATCTCAATAAATATTTCCCGCGAAATTGAATCATTTTTTAAGTTTTCGAATTCCCCTGAATAATGCCATTTGTCTACACTTTGTAAGTAAATTATTTTTCACGGAGAGGTTCTTCAAGTGAACTTCTGCAACCCACTGTAACGTGAACGTTCCATGTAAGACGGGAAATTCTATTTCCACTTAAGTTTACAGTGCGCAGTTTCGAATTATTTACAAATGCATATCCGTCGCTCACCATGTGATACAAAATTAGGATTCTCTAGAATTTAACACTTCTAAATTTTTAAAAAGCACTGCAAATTTTTTCCAAAACCCATTACTCTTTTAAACTTGTTCCTTTGATGATTCAACTCTTTTAATGAAAGATCTGAGGTTGGTGCCCAACAAGCACTGAAACTCCACGAGAACGGGATGAATCACAATGATTCAGATTGATCGTCTGTTATTTCAGACGCATGAAATAAGGTGCGCGGCATCTACAACACGAAGTAGTTCCCGGATAAGGTCCAGAGAAACGGCAACGCCCGGATGTTAGAAAAGTAATGCCCAGATAATGTAGCTAGTTTATTCCAAGATAAATCCGAGAGACGTTAGGAATGGGCATGGTTTCGAAAATTCTCATCGGAATATCTCTAATATTATTATTTGCAACGTCTAAATGTTCGTAATTTCTGCCAGTAATATTCGGATAGTTTTTGCCAACTTCCCAGCGTCCAAAGCCAGTCCGTGTGAAAGAATTAAATATTCCAGTGAAAGTGTGGATGGGTAAGGGAAACAGCCCATCTCGTACTCCTGAATGGGATTCCGAGACAAGTCCAAAAACTTTAAATGACTTAAATTCTTAAAGCTTTTGTAATATACAACATGCAACCCGTTGCCAGTCCAGTGCAACTGCTGTAACCGTGAAGAGCTTCCCTATTGCTGTAAACCCGGAGAAATGACGCCATTGATTAAGCACGCACTCGATCTGCAGAAACGTTTAAATTGCGTGATTGGCTGTAAATGCCTGACCAGTGAACCGTAAGAAGATGGCTACGTCAAGCAGTCCGCAGGCTGATGTAAAGAAGGCGCGAAATTGAATATTGTTTCTGAAGAATCCAGTCCCCTAAGATAAAAAAGAGTTTCAAACGGAGGGTTTCTTCAAGTACACAAGACTTTGCAAGAGGGTTACTGGATCGGGGCAGCAATGTATGGTACCTCCCTCCAGGGCACAAATCTTCTAGACCAGATGCCATCTTCCCACTGAAGGCTCTTTCGCTTACTGATTCCAGTTTGTTTCCCAACGAGGTCAAAGGCCGATGGGTCTTTAATCCTGAAACTGCTCTTACTTGTTAAAACTGTTTAATATCGTTTCCTCTAAAACTTACATATGAAAATATTTCATTGGGACTCATTGATTGCGGGGACGCTTTGAAAGTTGCAGGTTTTTCACAGTCAATAAAACGTTTCATTCCAGCTGATTTTGTATAACATCGTACAAACTTACAGAGGGACAGTGATCTGAGGCGACTGCGGTTTGTGAAGATGCAAAGCAGTAAACGGGGTGATTGATGACGTTCATACCTAAAACAAACCAAAACATCTGGTATATAAAAATAGTTTTATATGATGATATGAAGGTACATCGGGAAGAAGACAGAAGAGGGAAGGTACATCAAAACAGTTTCTAAATACAACGCATCGCATGGCAGAAAAAAGTTTATGATGATAGAATGATGATGATTGATGATGATGATGATGATGAGTGATGATGATGATGATGATGATTATTATTATTTATTATTTGATTATCTATTATTATTATTATTATTATGACGACGATGATGATGATGGTGATGATGATTGATGATGAACATTTACATTACATTTTATCTTCATTCTGGTCACGAGAATCTGGCGTCATATTACATTATCGTAGTTTTTTTATACATTTCTTCCTTATTTATTACAATGACAATTCCAGTGAATGACATAATGCACTCATACTCGAATATACATACCTCGTTTGTAGAGAAAACCACCCAATGGGACATACTCCAATGTTCAGAATTATAATCTACATGGGAACTGGGTTGACAGTTCTGATAGTGTATTACTAGAATAGCTGCCCTGACATACATGTGAACAAACCTCAACCAAGCATGTTGTACTTATTTACCTACTCTCTTGAATAGGCGGATCGCAGAGGGAGGGGACCTACCCCTAAAAATCAACCAAAAAATCGCTTTTCTCTGGACTTCTTGTTGTTTTTGTTTTAAATAGCTGATTTTATATCTCCACATATAGGTGGTTGGAATTCCTTCTTAGAATATATGTCTGGGGGTTGTACATACGCCCAATAAAATAATTCCTGGATCCGCCACCTGCGCAGGAACGCCCCGGTTATCACAAGCAAATTAAATCAATTGAGATATACACAAATGAGGAAGAAATATTGCGAGACTTTCTCCCTCCATCGATATGGTTTAAGGATTACAGGAAACCCTAGGGCAAATGTTTAATTGTATTATAGTTAATTCAACCAAACCTGATTTAATCAGAGATAGCTGGATTTTGATTGGTTTTTGTTTACCGACAGTGTCAGGTCCATTTCTTAGTGACCAATGTTTCCAGTGAGCTTTCCGCCTGTAAATGTCCCTGCTTGAATCCCCGACAGGTGAAGCGTGATAATCTATTTATAAATTTTACACAGTCACGGTGATGATATTTTGACCTTAATTTGATGGAACCGCATTTTGCCTGCTGCATTGCAATGAAAGAATTCTATGCTTATGGCACTACTCCCATGATGCATTCCTGAGATTGGCAGGGGATATTCACGTGCCAATGTCCTACCGTAGTGGGGTCCTCGGGTTTTTCTGTCTCATCCTGAGTTGGCAGGGAATATTCACGTGCCAAATGTTCTGCCGTAGTACGGTCCTCGGGATATTTACCGTTCCTCAACCTGAGTTGGCAGGGGAATATTCACGTGTCAATGTCTGCCGTAGTACGGTCCTCGGGTTTTGACTGTCTCATCCCTGAAGTTGGAAGGGAATATTCACGTGTCGATGTCTACCGTAGTACGGTACTCGGGTTTTGACTGGTCTCATCCTGGGTTTGGCAGGGAATATTCACGTGTCAATGTCTGCTTGTAAGTACGGTCCTCGGGTTTTGACTGTCTCATCCTGAGATTGGCAGGGAATATTCACGTGTCCATTGGGTCTACGCGTAGTAGGGATCTCGGGTTTTACTGATTGATTGATTATTGTTTTACGTCACTCCACGATGTATTCCACGTATGTGGTTGACGGCACTCTGCCAGATGCGGGGCATACAAATTCCTACCTTTGCAACAGGATCCCACCCGAAGCAGTGAGGGATCTTTTACGTGCCACGCCTACCGTGATAAACCGGACCTCGGGTTTTTACTGTCTCATCCGAAAGATAGAACACCAGTGTGACCACCGCCATGATACATCTAATACCCACGGTTGTGATTCCACTGACCACTGCCCATAATACATTCTAATACCCACGGTGTGATCCACTGACCACTCGCCATATAACATGTAAATACCCACGGCGTCATCCACTGAACCACCGCCATATACGTGTAATACCCACGGGCGTCATCCACTGACCACTGCCCATATACATGTAATACCCACGGTGTGATCCACAGACCTCTGCCATATACATGTCATACCCACGGCGTCATCCACTGACCACTGCTCATATACAAGTAATACCCACGGTGTGATCCACTGACCACTGCCATAAACATGTAATACCTACGGCGTGATCCACTGACCACTGCCATATACATGTAATACCCACAGCGTCATTCCACTGACGCACCGCCATATACATGTAAAACCCACGGCGTCATCCACTGACCACCGCCATATACATGTAATACCCACGGCGTGATCCACTGACCACTGCCATATACATGTAATACCCACGGCGTCATCCACTGACCACAGCCAAACACAAGTAAAACCAAAGGCCTGATTCACTGACCATCGCCATATAGATGTAATACCTACGAGCGTTATCCACTGACCACCCTGGGCCATATTTCATGTAATACTACAGGCCGTCATCCACTGACAAAAACTACCGCCATATAGATGTAATACCCACGGTGTTATCCACTGACCACTGCCATAATACCCGGTACATGTTTATATCCACGGCGTGATCCACTGACCACCTGCCATATACATGTAATACCCACGGCGTAATCCACTGACCACTGTGTCCATCTACATGTAATACCAACGGCCTGATCCACTGAACCACCGCCATATTCATGTTATACCTACGGCCGTCATCCACTGACCATTGCCATTATACCGTGTACTACCCACGGCGTGATCCACTGACCACTGCCATAAGCTTGTAAAACCCACAGCGTCATCCACTGACCACTGCCATTATACTTGTAATAACCCACGGCGTGATCCATTGACCACTGCCAAAAGCATGTAATATACCCACAGCGTTCCCCTTCCACTAACCACGGCATGTAAACATCTAATACCTTTGGACCAGGAAGTAAATCAATACAATAACAATAAAACATTTTTAAAATCATCATCTGCGCTAAGAATGTCTACCTGTTGAAGGCACACCATCTATCATCCTAATAATGAAGAGAAGTGAAATCTGTCCGTCCTCACAGATATTGTTACACGTCGCATTGTAGACCTATCTACGACGTCTTGAAGTTTTAACCATTTACCCCCACCCACTCACCACTCCTTCACCTTTCCGTTGACTTTCGCAAAGACTCGTCGCGTTTACATCAATTAAACTGCGGATGAATTTTTGTGAGGCACAAATAAGAT
>CM068592.1:3225726-3260726 GCA_035048485.1 Pteria penguin
ATTTTTGCATAGCAATTAATTAGGAGAATACCATCCGAACTTAATGATTGTACTAAATTTAAGTGTGATGTAGAGCAAACAAAAAAGCAGAAACAAAAAGACCAAGATAACGTTTCATGCATATATGAATATAAGCCTGTCCTACATCTTTTATATTCTTCTAGAAGCTATTTAAAGAAAAAAGGAAATATCGCAACGTTAGTGATGGTTTTCCCCTTAGATTGACTGCTGTTCCAGACCTGTGTATGTACAGATCAAAATCTTAAGTAGTGGTGAAAAATTGGATTTTCGCCAGAGATTTAAAAGGGTAAAAAAGATATCCCATCTAGTTCGGCCTTTCCAGTGAAAATTGATTTGTTATTAAAAGGTGATTGTTCCATAGAGCGTAAAGCGGAATCATTCGATGTAATGTAACAAGTTATGTTTGTGTTTGAAAATCAATTAAGAGAATATAAAGACGACTTTCGTTAAATCTATGCTACAATGAAAAAGATAATTCTTATCACCTTTTACTAGTTTACCACAGATGCAATTTGACCTAAAAACATTTGCGTAACAAGGTAAAATTTTTTGGTTTTATTCTATGAAATTTTCCTATCAAATCGGATTACTAAGAGGGTAAATAAAAATGAATAATACATACATACATAGCATGCATGCATGAATGCCTGCATGCATTCATTCATCCATCCATCCATCCATCCATCCATCCATACAAACCTACATTCAGACTCACATTACATACATACATCCATACTGACATACATACATACATGAAGAAAGCCACAGAAATATTAGAGCGGCAATGGAAGTTGTAGTTCTAAACGAGGAATTCAAATGGGAAATGAGAATCGCCACTCATTTGGTTTGATTACTCAGACTTTTGTGTGCACATTTCCCCACATCCACTTAAAGCAGTACAAGCAAACGAAAACATATTCAGGGATTTTGAAGATAATCCTTCACTAAAAAGATAAAAAAACTACAGGTTACTCAAGTAAGGGGTTATTAAATATATATTATTTTGTAAAGAAATATTGAACAACATTAACATAAACCATTCGTTCTCTGCCTTGCTGAAAGTATTCTTCTTTAGATTTCTGACGTGGAGGAATCCCGACGCCCCTCAGATGGGACGAGGACCGTATCTGACTTCAACGTTTAGGCAAGGCCCGTCAATGAGTCTCTCCTGCCGTATCATGTAGAATAGAGGCATATTTATTGATGTTGAACATGTGCAGTTCAAATTCAAATTATCCTTACAATCAAATGAACCGTAGATTTAGGAATTAATCCTCCACAAAAAGATGAAAAAACCAATAATTTACTCAACTAAGGTGTTATTGAATTATGAACATAGATATTGATAAATTGACAAAAATAGTAAACAACAGGAACATGTTCGAATCGTTCTCTGCCTTCCTGTAAGTGAGCCTAGATCTCTTTTGTGATAAAGAGGAATCCCTACCCTCAGTCAGAGAGGACAAGAACCTCTTATCTGACGTTAACTTATTATGCAAAGCATGGTAAATGAGTATGCACTTGCATTGTCATGTAGAAAAGAGGTGTATTAATAGTATAGCTGATCATATAAAATGTTACAGAGCAATGAGCAAATTGAAATGATCCTTGGATGTCTCCATGGCAACAGTTTCAGAGCTCTTATGTTTGGGTTTGAACGAGGGTCAGGGATTTTCATAAGAACATAATGTTGTATTACGTATGTACAGGTTCCTTAGATATCCTCTTTAAACTTGTTCAAATAGAAAGGCAAATGTAAAGAGTGACTTGTATAATAGAGGATGGTGTATTTGTGAAGGAAAATTGAAGGTATGTCTTCTGATAAAGAAAAAGCCGACTATGAAAAGAAAACTGAATATATAAATTGCCATTTATATTAACAATGAAACAATTGGTGTAATCTTCAATTTTGATAGCACCCTTATAATATAATATTATATAGTGAAGATATTTAAGTTTTTTCGCAAAAACCTGATGATAGTCTTTATTTGAGTTGCATGTTGGGAATGGATGTTGAGAAGTTCGTTCAAGTTTGCCACAACATTTGTTTGAGAAACATATTGAAGAATGATATCCTGGATCTCGGGTTTCACTTGTTCTAACAAAACTATAAGATTGTGTCTTAAAAAACGCCTTCGACATCGACAGTATGGCCCCGAGACTCATCCGCTAAGACCATGGGTTATTGATTTTGGGTCCCTCTACAAAACCCAAGGCAGAATTTTGCTTGAGCGTTTGCTCACTCTTACTTAAAGGGCAGTAGGACCTCTCATGACAAGGCTTTGTCCAACCCGGGACTTAACTACACCAAATGAATGCCGTTCGTTACTTCAATTGGACCCGTCCCTAAGGTTGGGTATCGTAACCGCAGCATCTAGCGAATAGTTTTTGTAAATGTTTTTTCCGTGAATATTCGACTATTATCATGTTTTGTGTGCCTGTCCTTTGGTGGTTTTTGTTCATAACAGCTTTGGTCAGGTGTCTTCAATTTTCGCTTTGGCGTGGTCCTAAACCACTTCAGATGAGGCATGTTCCTGAGCCTCGGGGGTCCCCAGCTGACTGTTAGTCTGGACTCTTAACAGATCAAAGTATCTGAGCCTGCTTACTGACGGACAGAGCACGATTTGATGTGGGCCACTATAATCAGATTTATCTCACTTGTGTGATATTGTATCAGACATGGGATTGTAAAGATGATGGATAAGTCCAAACCATAAGTCTAAACATCATGAAACCAGAGGACATACAAAAATCCGTGAATATGGAAAACCAAGTGGAAAATAACAAAATATGTCTACTCTTGAAAAGCAACATGTCGAACCCCTATGAAGGAGTGAGATCAGGTGCCGGGGAGAGTGAGCATCTCCTGTTTTCTAGCAACACACTGTCACATATACCCTAAAGTTAGAAACGAGTCAAATCGTGTAAATTCCCCATTTGTATTTAATATTATGGAGTAAGTTCAAAGTAGGTAACCTTCTAGATTACAGAATGGTGGTCAAAATCTGTTTGTTAAATTGATCGAAATCGGTCTCAGTCCTGAATTTGCATTTAAAAGTCTGGATATCGAGATATCATAGGGAGTAATAAGAGTTCTCGTAACCGACCGTAGAACTTCCTCAGTGACGGTTTGCTAAGTCTAAGCAATATAATATATATCCGTGGTTGAGCAGTTAAACTGCAAGTCGCCCCTAGCCCCCCCTCAGAAACAACAGCCATTGTAATTTGAACATGCTACTGGAATAACGTATTAAACTTGAGATATGGAATACGCTCGTATGCAAGCGATGATGGAAAGTTGCTACTTATGAAAGGAACGTTGTGATAGGCGAAATTGTGAAATCGTCCTCACGTTTGTCATAAGTGAGGTGTTTCAAGTTGACCAATTAAAGGCGAAAGACTACATAATATCCTAAATACGAAGTAGAATTATTACTTTCTTGTGGTTTCTTTGGACCTCCAGTTTACTTGGATAGATGATGCTAAGTGTAATCCGCGAATAAAACGATTATTAATTGAAAGCAATTCACCTATATATCTGTAAGTTTAAAATTGAAGCCAAGAAACCAATAGCGTTTCTGTTTCCTTGCGAAAAGCAAAGACTGAATGACTTCAGCTTCGTGATGAGTAAAGGAATATATGTTTGGCCAGAAGACGCAGCACAGTTCGTGCTAATTGGACATGCCCGCCAAATTGTTGAAAAACCTTTCCGTTCAAACCACCACAAAAATGTTATCGATAAGAAAGTTCAGCATTCTGGAGGACAGCTGTTTCTGTGTATTTATTTTTGGAATCAGAATTTTCCCTATAACAAACGTAAGTTTTATCATGGCCTATAACTATATATTTGAATTTGCGGCGGCCGTTGTTTACTAGTAAATGCAACTTTTGGAATAATTTCGCTTTACATCTGTCTTTTAAATTTCTGATGAGGAAATCCGTGTTGTGGTAAAAGAGTAAGAAAAGTCAAAAGACTTGATGGAGTGGCAATTTTAGTAAAACCACTTAATTTTAGATGTTCTAAAAACTCTTTTGAATTGTTTGGAAGGATCCACATTTGATTAACTCCACTTCAGGAATATACTGTTTCGCAATACCTTTGAAGGCCAGATTTAATATTCTGATAATATTTTATGTGAGTACCAGCATCGATACAAGATTTTGTGGGATAATATTTCGACGGCAGGACCCAGCGATAAAGCGTTTGTAAGAATTTTTGTGCATTGGAAGGCAGTACAATATATGGGAAGTTTCCTAAATTTAATTTATTTGAGTCAAATACCAAACGTATTGAGGACAGATTTTATGATTTTCTCAAGTACTTCCGAAACCGAGAAAAAATTCTTGAGAGTATATAGTAGGGATTTCCTGGAGCTGAAATTGAATCCTAATTCTTCACTAGGCTGTCAAAAGTAATATTTGTTTTACAAGTAAAATGTATAATTATTAGACGCTTTGTCTGCTGGTGTAATGATATAATGTTCTTGGAGATGTCTTCTGAGCTTTATTTAATTACGATTTTCATGAAACCTTTGACTATTTTGTCTGCTATGGGTATGACCTAACACTTGAGGCTAATTGATTTACTGTAATGTTTATATATTATCCCTTATAATACTTTTTTCGATCAATGTTTTGGAGTATCCATGTATCAACACTTCTCAGGCATGTAACTGTTATTAAGATGCATGTAAGAATATAAATCAAAAACTTCAACTTCGCAGATTTTTAAGCGCCGAAATCAACTTTTTCTACCCTTTAAATCAGTGATGACCAAGCGGTAAGTGAAAATAATTTTTTGTGCAAGTGGCATGTAAATAAAACGGGTCCTTCTCTTATCAAATTTTACTGACAGAATACACTGCAGAGTACGACAGGCAAATAAATATGTCTAACTTAATAAATATCAGAACAGATTAACGAATACAACTATATGGTGAACCAGATGCGCATTTTGACAAAACTTATGTCTCTTCCGTGATGTTCATTGCCTAGACCGTATGGAAATGTAGATAATTGGTGAATTATTCATTACTAAATTGGTTAAAAACTAAGAGCCAAATAACCCATCTCAGGACAGAGCTATGCGTGAGGGAGAAAGCTGCTTAGCTTTAGAATATTTGACAAACTTTTTATGACTCAGTGATTTGTAGTATATTTGAATTAAGTGATTCAATTTGTGAATATGCCGAGAAATAAGCTTGTGCTCGGATGTATGGGTGAGGCTCGACTACCGCCGTTGGCACACAGGTTCCCGGATGTGACCTGTAAATACCGAGATTCTGTGTTACGGTTTTATTGACACGTGAAAACGTACATCCTTCTGTCCATTAACAAGCGATTTTGATTGCAATTAACGGTGAAAAATCAACGATTTGCCCGGTATTGATGTCTTGAGTGTAATGGTTAACATTTGTTGATTGATCCCATACTTAACGATATTCAAGTTTAAAAAAACTAAAGTAGCGATCTACAATGCAGAATTGTAGCATTGGGGAAGGAGGAGAGGAGATTACAATTGCAGATATAAAACCGCTCTTGAGTACAAAACAGTCATTTTTTTGTTTTTGATACCAGTGATGAGTAGAGATTCGCTAGAAGTCAGAAGTTTACCTCTACCTGCATTCTATCTTATTGAAAAACATAGCAATGAGGATAAATTATCCATAGAAATCAAAAGTTGTAAAAGGTATAATAAGAGTTATTCATCGTAAAAAATGTCGTCTTACCTGTAGAAAAATCCAGCTGTGATGTGTCCAAGTCATTATAACATTTCCTTCTACCATGTCTGCTCACTGAGTCACGTGGTTAAAACCAATGTAATGTCCTCCTATTTACTTAGGAGCTTTAATAATTCAAATTTAAATATCAAAACGAAAGCGAAAGCGCAAAAGACTAAAAGGGTTTTTCAAATTACACCTGATTGGCGTAGTTTTAAATTCAATGCTATTCTTACCCATAATTTGGATTTGACATTTATGTTTTGTGATGATTTATTATCCATCTTCTTTTTTTTCGATTTTTGTTGCATGGTAATTCCTGCCTGAACATGAGTACCTGATCTAATGTTTTGATATTTTAGTAAGCAGTCATTGAAGAAAATTGAAAATGGAATCCGTTGAAAATGAAAACCATGAGGTAGGTTTTGTTGGGAAAGGCGGCTAGAGTTTAAATTTCTTTTAAAAGGCCAATAACATCATAAAAAAAACAAATAAAACAAAACAAAACAAAGCCAAAAATAAAGAGAGAAACAAAGTTAACTACAACGAAAAAAAAGCAAATAATCAAAAACACATTTCCCGAAAACTAGTTCTCGGTTCTTATAATTTCCGTTCCACACGAATGGTGGATTGATTTGCTGCACACTTCAAATCAAAAGATTGTGTAATCTGTATTACACCAATACTATGGATTTTTCACTCGTTTAGGACGACCAGGGCAGATCTCGTCCCAAAAAACAGCCGCTCATCTTGGTATCAATTATTGAGTCAATCTAAACATTTTTATTCGCTGTTCGTCTGCCTGGTCACTTGAACATTTTCATTGTCGCTCTAATTGTTTTAAGTTATGTATTTTTTAATTTTCCGTATAATCATGGTTAAGTTATGGAGTTAATTTCCCTTTTTTCAGACACTATTTATAAAACCAATAATCCATTGGTCATTTGGTCAATAGCTGTATGACCTTATAATGCGCAGATCTGGAGAAGGGTTTTTGATAATATATTAATAATCATTAATATTAAATGTTTAGGCAGACATTTCAAAAGGGTTGGATTTTTCTTTTTTTCTTTCTTCTTCTTCGTCTTCATCTTCATTTCTTATTAAAACAAACAGGTAACAAAACAAAAAACAAATTAAAGTTGTCTAAATGTCACGTTCTTTTATGAAACGAGGAAATTATAATAGTTAAATTTAAAATTTTCAATCATTTTTTTTTTTTTTTTTTTTTTGTTTTCTTTTCTTTTTTCCGTCATAATAGAAAATCCCGGGAAGGAAAGTTGTTTTGTAGGCCGCTTATTCATTTAGATATCGACGGAGGTATATTACAAAAACAAATTGATACCAGGATAAACACCTACATTTTTTTTTATCCTTTTTTTCCGTCATAATGAGAATCCCGGCAGAAAGTGTGTTTGTTAGGCCGCTTACACATCATTTAAATATCGAACGGCAGGTACGGAGGTATTGTTAAAAAAAAAATTGATATCCAGGATTAACACAATTTTAATGGCTTTATAAACACCAACCGATTTCCAGTGACCCTTCCCTTTTTAACCCTAACCCGCCCCCCCCCCCCACCCCCCCCCCCCCTCCACCAACGGTGTTTTATTTTTGTCTCATACATATTTTAACAACTGCTGTCATTTCAGAAATAACAGAGGATACTAGCCAATGCAAGCTGCAGGAGAAAACGTCCACCAGCACTGGTCATCCACCAACACTGGTCATGCACCAACACTGGTCATTCAGTCAGTACTGGTCATCATCAGCACTTGGTCATATTCAGACTGGTCATTTCAATACTCCACTCCTCTGCCCACAACCCTCCCCATCCTTTTCTACTTCTTCTTCTTCTTCTTCTACGTCTTTTGTGGGACTTTTCTTCTTCTTTGCTGGTCCATTTTCTGAAATTCTGAATCTACGCCTACAGGAAGATCCCCATGCACGGTGAAAAGCGGATTGATGTTAATATAAATTTTCTTGATATAAGCAGTATATATCTGTTCGAAACTTGTTACGACACATCAAGGCTTGATTACGACTTACATAACGGTCACAACAGAAGCATTAAGGGATGATGGTCACATGACAGTGTACAATCGGTTTTACGGTCTCCTCCTCGAAAAGGCAGGACAGTGTTGAGTAGTCCGGTGAGGACTCGAACCGCGCGGAACTCTAGATCTGGGCCACAGGGTCTAGCACGCTACCCACCTTAAAGTACATTGGTTTAGGCAAATGTAAACCTACATTCGCACCTTATGGTTAGACGTCTCTTAATCGTTTGGGAATGGGAGGTAGGACTGATTTATCTATTTTATTATTATTAATTTTTATGTTAGTTTTATTTATTTATTTATTCGGCATATTGCCCCATTTCCAATACGCCTTTTCCTGTATTACTTCTCTATGTGAATGTTTTGGTATGTAAGAGCTGTAGTAACTGTTGTACCTTAACTCTATAGTATCTAATTTAATAACATAAACCATTTATATTAACAAAACAATAAAAAAAAACACACCTTCAATGTTTGCAATATTAAAATTATGAAAGTTAATAGTATAACGTCTTCCATAAGAAGGTAAAATTTTCAATTTTTTATTCATTCTGTAATGGTTCATGATGACTGCAGTAGGTCTTGCACATTCGCTATTGTACTTCGCGTTGATTTCCCAAGTAAATAAATTTATTATCATTCCACTTCACATCTCTGTAATATGGGGGACAAGGAGTTACGATTTGATGCGAGGGATACGTAGTTCAAGGTCATATTTTACATCTGTAGGTTTCATGAACAATTTAATCATATCTATTTCTAAAACTTGAGCAGCATGTTTAATTGTCAAAGTATAGTCGTGTATAGACAGTGGCGTAACCTGGCAGATAAATGTGGGGTGGGGCCACAACCCAAAGAAAAAAAAAAACAAGAGAAGGGGGGGGGGGGGCGTCATAGTGTCGTGTTAGTGTTAACGTGTGAACTTCAACTTTAATTTTCTCTATGCTTTAATGTTTCTTAGGAAATTGGTAGCTGATAATGAAATGATGGCAACAAAACATATAATGCCATCTTGGTTTACTTCGCCATTTTATCAACATCTTCTCTAGAACATAGGGAGGATTGTAACTTGAAGGTACTTTCCAGAGAAAGCTTGGTGGTACTCATTCATACTTACAAATTGGCTTGCAATTAGAATATCAGACTCGTTATCAGTCCGACTTTTGTGAACGTAGTTTAACATGCAGTTGCTAGGGCACTGCTGTGACATTGTACTGAGCAACTATATGTCTTGATCCTTCGTAGGTGTGAAAAGAACATTTTAAAAGAAGAAAGAAAATAAATAATTAAACCTCATTCAAGTTATGCAACAAAATTTTTCATGAAGTCTTATAAACCTAAAAAGGCTGGAGATTAGTGGACTTGATCGCTATGGAGACATGTAGGCTTGGTTGCTATGGAGATGAGTGGGCTTAAATGCTACAGAGACACGTGGGTTCGGTTGCTATGGAGATTAGAGGACTTGGTTGCTATGGAGACAAATGGACTTTGTTGCTATGGAGATGAGTGGGTTTGATTGCAATGAAGACAAGTGGGCTCGGTTGCTATAGAGATTAGTGGATTTTGTTGTTATGGAGACATGTGGGCTCGGTTGCTATGGAAATTTGTGGGCCTGACTGCTATGTTACATATAAATAAAAGGGTCACACTACCCTGTATAAAAAACCCCCTCTCCCTCCCTTTTCCCCATCCCATCCCATTTAAAGTTCTTAGATGAAATTATTTATGTAGAAAATATGCATCAAATTAGAAGACAGTTGATTCATACCACATTTGGTAGGTTTATGCGGTGACTGTAAGAGTTATCTCCCGCTGTCCGCATATTGAATTTGTGCGGTACATGTATAACTCAAGTGCCCTATTTACTTAGCCACAGGTTTTTACCTATAATAATGCATGCATATGCATCAAATTAGAAGACAGTTGATTTTATACCAGACTTTATACATATATGTTCCGTAGCATGGCTCTATCTGAGGCTGAAATCCAACTTGCTGTATGTCGGTCTGTGTTATTAGTTTCTAAATAATAATCTTCACATAGTTGACTTGCTGAGACACGACCGCATTGTAGAAGACAACGGGATATCATTTTCTGTTCCCTGCCTATCTAGTATTGCAAACAAATTTTAATTTCCCAGAAACTTGATTGATTGATTGATTGATTACTTCACGTATATGGTGACATCATTTGCCCTATGCCTTGTTCAGAAATTTATATCTTTGCTACCTAGTCCCAAAGACAGGACACTGATGTGACTACGACTGAGTCGAACCCGGGACTTCACGGTCACGAGCAAAGCAGGATTAGTGTCTGTATATACCTGATTCATTGTATAGAATCTTCACTTAGGTAAATAATAGACCCACTTGAAGCAATGAGGCATGTTTAATGCATGCGCGGATCCAGGTGGGTAGGTCGGGGGTCCTGATTCGCCCTGAGATTTGGCGAAAATTACTTTTTGTCATTTTTCAATGTAAAAAATGTAATTTTACACACACACAAATTGGGTGGAAACCCCCCCCCCCTTCTTTTCGGGAATTTTATTGGGGTTTGACCCCCCTCTCGACTGGATTTCTGGACCTTCGCCTGGAATCTGAGATTGTTCACTCTGACACAGACCTGGCTGTTTGATTCCTTTCCTTAGTCAGGCTTGCTTTGGTCTCTTTATTATTGTGACAATGTGTTTAGCATAAAATCCAGCTTTAGTTTATAATATGATCCATACAGGTTACGGGTAAGAAACCCTCATCAGTCACAACTTACGTCAAACGAACTATACGTCAAAGTTGGTGACCAGAAATCGATGGTTTGGAGAGATTGTTTGAAAGGTGGGGAACGACCCATGCTTTTAAAAATATACCTCATGTACAACACTGCAAAAATAAAACAAAGTCTACCGTTTCAATCATTTTTAATTTTAGTTTTTATTTCAAAACACAAAAGTCATTACTGTTATATATCATACATAGTATGGAATCAACAGAAATATTCCTAACAAACATGGCGCACTCATTCTGAACACCTCGATCCTTTTCGTACGACGATATAACCTCTGATTTGATAAGCTGATCACAGCGATGGCTGAGGGGTAAAACACTTATAAAATCTCTGCCCCTCCAAAGGATATGTAAAGTTTGAATTTGTTTCTTTTGTTGGCTTATTTCTCTCAATTTCTTGTCATATTTAAGGCTGACATAGAAATGAAAAATCGGTATAAACCTGAAAAGTCGACATAAAATATGAGAAGTCGACTTAAAATCTGAAAAGTCGACATAAGATCTAAATAGTTTACATAAATTCTTAAAAGTCGTCAGAAATCTAAGAGGTCAACATTTAATCTAAAAAGTCGACATAAAATCTGAAATATCGACATAAAATCTGAAAGGTCGACCTAAAATCTAAAAGGTCGACATAATATCTGAAAGGTCGAAATAAAATCTAAGAGGTTGACTTATAACTTGAAAAATCGACATAAAATCTGAAATATCAACGTCAAATTCACATCATCAACATAAAATCTGAAGTCGACATCAATTTCTAACGCGTCGACATATGACAAATCGACATCTTTATCTGATAAGCTGGAGGCAGAAAAATGCTTCTATAGTACATATTTATAGAATTTAGTCAATATTAATTCGAACTGAGGTACCATAGGGACGAGCTGAGGTACCATAGGGACGAGCTGAGGTACCATAGCGACGAGCTGAGGTACCATAGCGACGAGCTGAGGTACCATAGTAACGCGCTGAGGTACCATAGAAACGTATTGAGGTACCATAACAACGTGTTGAGGTACCATAGCAACGTATTGAGGTACCATAACAACGTGTTAAAGTACCATAGCAACGTGTTGAGGTACCATAGCAACGAGCTGATGTACCATAGCAACGAATTTAGTCTATTTTGAGACGAGTGGTATGCTAGTAAACCTTTAAATGGAGAATTTCTCCGTAGTTTATACGAGGTCACCTTTCAAGTACGAAAATTGTCAGAGAGTTGCGATTGATGACATTTAATGCTCCTTCGGAACTCCTCGTTTGTTTCATTTTGGGAATATGCACGTGAGAAGTTCCGAATTATGTAATCAATAAAAAAGATTAATGAATAAATAAATAAATACTTGAAAATTACATATCAATCATAGAATAATCTTGGAATATAACTATGTGTACAATGTTGAATTATGCTTTATTAAGTTGCATATTAAAAAGCGGTGCATGATGTTTGGTGTTATTTTCATTTTCTTTTTTACGAAAGGATTTTAACTACAATAAAATGCATGTGTATTGTGTAAGTATTTTTAAGTATGGTGTCAAATAATAAATAATACAAAGATAATTTGTACTTTTGACTTGGAAAATTGAACGATTTGAAATTGCGCAAATTGCTGTTGAGTTTGCGCATTTAAACATTGAAGTCGATTACCCGCTGTGAATGTACATGTATATACTGGTTAAAAATTATTTTCTTGTGAGATAAACCAGGAAAAAAAATGGGTTAAATCTACCCCTAATCAACCCCTTCCAATTCTCAAGGTTAACGATAAAGTGCGAATGTTTGTTATTGTCGGTGCGAATTTTATTTAAATTTCATAAACAAGCAGGATAACGTGATCAGCGGCAGAATTTACAAATGCGCATTTCGGCTTTTAAAAATCTAAACAAAGGTATATGATGACAAAATGAAAGATAAACTATGCCTTATTATGCAAGAACATGCCGCGCCATCTGTATCTCACAGTCATTCCACTTAAAATTCTTATCTCTACAGTATTCAATATCAACTATCCATGCATATCAAAGTTGCAATACTATACCATTGTTTTTAAAGTTATTTCAAATACACAAGGGAGTATGCGATATCGCTAGATTGGTGCACTGCTTAACTTTGTGTGTAAATAGTTTGTGTATTTGTTACATATCAATTTCCCACTTCGTTTGTGTAAATACTTCAGTGTATTTTCATATTTATTATATTAAAGAATACACACTCCTTTTATCTTGTTTAAAATGAATATTTAGGGTTCGATATCTAGACTAATAACTACAAATGGCTTTTTTTTTCCTTTTAACACCCCCCCCCCCCCCAACCACCTCCATCACTCTCTTCACTCTCTTTTTCCCACGAGCTTTCTGGAACTTGGTTAATCGGATCATAGATATAGATGGGTAAAAAGTTGTTTAATGACAAAACAATTTGAAACGGTTCAAAGCGCTTTCTTATTTAAAACACACGAAAGTTCAATATCCAAGGCAACGACTTTCGGTATATTAAAAAAACGTCACACATGACGTCATTAGAGCACCATGTTCTATATTAAACAAATCTCGTTGTTTCCAGAAACTCACTTCACACTTCAATATTATCATGTTAAATCCATAGCGGCGATATTATATGATACTATCCTAGGCTACCATGGTTATGTACAATGCAGTCGATATGTTTTCAAGTTCCAGACTAGATTTCAGCACATCCGAAAGCACCAAATATCACAAACACATTTCAAATGTCCACGTCACCGAGTCAAAATCGTCATCATTTTCGAAAGTCTGAATGTCCTCCAATCCTTTATTGTGATTAGAAGTGCTGCCTTTTTCTGAAGATCTAGACAGAGCAGAATCTATGCTGGACCGCGAGAGGGCGCTGTCTGCCGATCGCCTCGCCCACGTCTCGCCGTCGTCCTCTTGGACGATGTGGATTTCTTGTACTTCTGTTGGTTTGTTCTTTCTCCGGAATATGTGCTTCTTAACGAAGTTGAAGAATCGCCGGGAATCTGATCGTAGCTGGAAAAAAAGTCATTCATGATTGTAAATAGTGGATGTATGCGCCGTATGGCGGATTCAAACAGGGACGTGTTACTGAATACCGATACCCCTAAACCGCAGTGAGTTCCCGGACTTTAGCCCTCCCGGACACCAACAGTCCTAAATCCTGTGAGTTCCAGGGCAGAATTTTAGCCCTCCCGAGCACTGACACTCCTAAACCCTGTGAGTTCCAGGACAGAGTTTTAGCCCTTCCGGTTTCCGACACTCCTAAACCCGTTGAGCTCCAGGTAAGTGATTTAGCCCTCCCGGGCACTGACACCACTAACTCAGTGAGGTCCAGGGCAATACTTTAGCCCTGCTGGACACCGTCACTCCTAAACCCAGTGAGTTTCCAGGACAGGAGTTTTACCTCTCCCGGGCACTGGCACTCCTAAACTCAGTGAGTTCCAGGACAAAGTTTTAGCCTCCCGGGCACTAATACTACTAAACCCAGTTAATTCCAGGGCAGTGCTTTAGCCCTGAGTGATACCCCTACATCCAGTGAGTTCTAGGGCAGATTTTTAGCCCTCCAGGACGTTGAAACTTCAGAACGGTAATGAATTCCAGGGCAGTGCTCTATCCCTCCCGGGCACCGAATCATCCATAGCTATCATTATTCAATACAATACCAGAAAAGTTGAGTTAAACAATAGTATAAATTAAGATAGGAATAGTGCAAAAATATCTATATACTAATCATGGCTCTTTTAATCATGGTTCATTTGAGATGTACATGATTAGAATAAATCTGTTAATTCAACAATTTAAAATTGACAGTTACATTTAACCCTCCCCAAGCACCATCCAACCCACCACCCTCCTTTCCGCGTCATCAGTTATTACTCACCTCCTCCAGGCCGTTAGACAGAGACTCCCTGACGCCCCTCCTTTCTGTGTCATCAGTTATTACTCACCTCCCCCAGGCCGTTAGACAGAGACTCCCTGACGCCCCTCCTTTCTGTGTCATCAGTTATTACTCACCTCCCCTAGGCCGTTAGACAGATACTCCTTGACTCCTCTCCTTTCCGCGTCATCAGTAATTACTCACCTCCTCCAGGCCGTTAGACAGAGACTCCCTGACGCCCCTCCTTTCTGTGTCATCAGTTATTACTCACCTCCCCCAGGCCGTTAGACAGAGACTCCCTGACGCCCCTCCTTTCTGTGTCATCAGTTATTACTCACCTCCCCCAGGCCGTTAGACAGAGACTCCCTGACGCCCCTCCTTTCTGCGTCATCAGTTATTACTCACCTCCCCCAGGCCGTTAGACAGAGACTCCCTGACGCCCCTCCTTTCTGCGTCATCAGTTATTACTCACCTCCCCCAGGCCGTTAGACAGATACTCCCTGACACCCCTCCTTTCTGCGTCATCAGTTATTACTCACCTCCTCCAGGCCGTTAGACAGAGACTCCCTGACACCCCTCCTTTCTGCGTCATCAGTTATTACTCACCTCCCCCAGGCCGTTAGACAGAGACTCCCTGACACCCCTCCTTTCTGCGTCATCAGTTATTACTCACCTCCCCCAGGCCGTTAGACAGAGACTCTCTGACACCCCTCCTTTCTGCGTTATCAGTTATTACTCACCTCCCCCAGGCCGTTAGACAGATACTCCCTGACGCCCCTCCTTTCTGTGTCATCAGTTATTACTCACCTCCCCCAGGCCGTTAGACAGATACTCTCTTACTCCCCTCCTTTCTGCGTCATCAGTTATTACTCACCTCCCCCAGGCCGTTAGACAGAGACTCCCTGACTCCCCTCCTGTCTGTGTCATCAGTTATTACTCACCTCCCCCAGGCCGTTAGACATAGACTCCCTGACGCCCCTCTTTTCTGTGTCATCAGTTATTACTCACCTCCCCCAGGCCGTTAGACAGATACTCACTTACTCCCCTCCTTTCTGCGTCATCAGTTATTACTCACCTCCCCCAGGCCGTTAGACAGAGACTCCCTGACTCCCCTCCTTTCTGTGTCATCAGTTATTACTCACCTCCCCCAGGCCGTTAGACAGAGACTCCCTGACGCCCCTCCTTTGTGTGTCATCAGTTATTACTCACCTCCCCCAGGCCGTTAGACAGAGACTCCCTGACGCCCCTCCTTTGTGTGTCATCAGTTATTACTCACCTCCCCCAGGCCGTTAGACAGAGACTCCCTGACACCCCTCCTTTCTGTGTCATCAGTTATTACTCACCTCCCCCAGGCCGTTAGACATAGACTCCCTGACGCCCCTCCTTTGTGTGTCATCAGTTATTACTCACCTCCCCCAGGCCGTTAGACAGAGACTCCCTGACGCCCCTCTTCTCCATTCCAGATTTCTCTTTCACAAATACGCTCCTCAGTTCCTACAAAAGTAAAGCTGACATCGTTATCTTTAGATTTTATGCAAAAAAACAGATTCTGTGAATATCTAAATGCGTAATGATCCAACATCAAGAACAGCCCAAATGACATAAAACAGTCCAAAGCATAGAAAAGTCCAAATTTTATAATGCTCCCAATGGTAAAATAGTCCCATTAATACAACGGTCCGTATTTAACAACAATCTAAATCTGAAATGGTCTAGATTCTTTAATGGTCCAAATTTCAAAATTTCATATTTTCGCAATGGACCATTTGTAACATATATGCATATATATACATCTTAAGGTCCAAATACAACCATGGTGCGACTCTCATTACATCGAGCTCAAAATCTATAATGGTCCAAAATTGAACGATTATAGTCCAAATGTTTTGATGGTCCATATTAAATAACAGTCTTTGCAAAAGAACAATTTATTTAATATTTAAAATTCAAAATGCCTTAAAATTTATAATGCGACATTTCTCTGGTCGATCCTACTATAGAGTAGTACATTTCATGAATATTTACCTTCCACGGTGTAAAACCATAGAAATACGATTGTAGTCTATACCCAGTCCTCAACTAGTATGATAAATCGTAAACGTAAATATGAAAAACTCTTTCTACAGAGAACACTGAACTTTGTCCGTTTCCGCTTTAATATTATATATGACATATGTATCTGTAACTATTGGAGGAATTCTGGTTCAGAGTAAATATAATCAAAAGATACACCGTACAAAGACCCCTAGGGTTTAATCCCCAAATCACGCTCACTGTGTATAGACGGTACTATGTGTAAATGTTTATATTCACGAGAATTGTTCGTCATTGTTTGTTCATACATAGTTTAGCATCACTTCAAGATTATTATACATGTATCTATATGTATGTATACATCTATTTTCTGCCTGGCACATAAACTTCGAGGGAAGTGGGACCCACATGAGCAGGTCTTACGCTCACCAATGTGTTCCGTGACATGGAGCCTCGGTTTGTAGTGCCTCATCCGTAACCGTGTTTGCTCTTATACATGCCAATGCGAAACATGACACAGGGCCTCGGCTTTAACTGTCTCAACCAAAACATAAATTAAGATACCAACAGGGAAGGGAGGGGGGGGGGGGGGGGTTTAAAACCCATGACGTATCAACTCCAAGCCCAACTCACTACCGACTGGTCTAGGTCATTGTAGCGCTTATGGACTAGCATAGTTTTCTTTCTATCATTTACCGATGGATCAGTCATGACAGAAACTCCCACCTCTATTGTCCAATAAGTACACACATATTTATTTAAACGTTCCCTGTCTAAAATGATTATTGGAATACATGTATCTCTGTCACAGTTGTCATATCTGATAGGTCGACATAACACTGTGACAAGTCAACACAATTACCTGATCAGTCAACACTATAATATGACATAACACACGAGAGCACAACTTAGATTCCTGATATATCGACATTATAATCTGAAAAGTCGACATAACACATGCGAAAACAATTTAGATTTCTGAAAAGTCGAAGTTATGTTTTGATAAATTGATATAGCACATGAGAAAACAACTTAGATTCCTTCAGTCGACATTTAAAAGTCGATATAACACCTGCAAAAACAATGTATATTCCTGAAAAGTCGACATTATAATATCAAAAGTCGACATAGTATGTGACATATCGACACATTTTTCTGACAAATCGACAAACTGATCTAAAAGAGGGTTACAGTAACATTTGGCTAACAACATGTTCGACCCGGGTGAGCGGAGAGGTGGACGTTTATTGACTCTTTGCATTAGGGAAACTTGACGCGAATTAAACCTGTGGTGGGATTTGTGTACACTAATATATCTCTTTACACACGAATCATAGCCTTATTATGTGTCATAATTTTCATTAGTCGTTAAACATCACGTCTGGGGGGAATGGACATTGTATTTTGCAACTTGATAAGAATTTTCCTTTTATTGTATGTTAAAGGGAGATCCTTGAAGGGGCCTATAGTTGTTTTGCTTTTGTATTACACCCCCAATTATAGTTCTAAAAGTAGGACATGTCATTACTCATACGGTTAAAAATCAAATGAAATGGAAATGAATTTCTGGGGTGGATCCCGGAAATTAACAAACGACTTTTTCTTAAATTCGCGAAGGTCTGAATTTGATTCTGTTCGACATAGTGGATTGAAAATAATTGGGTGGGAACAGATTGATTGATAGATTATTGTTTTCAGTCACTCCACGATTATTTCACGTATATTGTGACGGCATCTGCCTGATGCATTGCATACAAATTTATACATTTGCAACGGACCCACCCGGAGCAGTGAGGGATCTTTTACGTGCCACGCCTACTGTGACACGGGACCTCGGTTTTTACTGTCTCATCCGAAAGACAAAACACCGGTGTGCTCACGGCGGCAATCGAACGCGGCACCTTTCGGTCACAAACCGAGCACTTTATCCACTGGGCTACACCGGGTTTGGTAGGGTCAGAAACATACAGAATCTGAACTGAGATTACAGTGACATATTACTACGTAAACTGACCGCATGACACAAGTTGTCGTAAACAACAGGTAATTGTTCAATTACGCAGTACTTTATAAATAATTTGTCTGACCAATGACAACCAACTAAGTTTTGAGTAAAGTATTTTACAAGTTTTGTGTGTTTAAGGTGCGGAGAAAACGCGATAAAGTAAAAAGCTAGGTCCTGTGTCACAGTGGGCATGGCACGAAAATGATTCCTCAATGCTTCGGGAGGGTCCGTTGCAAAGATGCACATCAATGTATCAGGCAGACTTCGGTTTATTTGGGGCAATGGATGGCGTATTCGACCACTTTACAAATATACTTATTTTCGTAAGAAACCCGAACAATGAACAAGAACTCTTGTGGATTTCATTCCCTTTTGCTGTTTAATAGGAATTAATTCTTGCAGGATGTGTTTAAATGACATTTGACAGAGAGAACAAAAAGTACCTGATGTTTAAGGTGCTCTTTGTGACATTCGGTGTCTGTTATATTACAGAAATTCGCAGGATAAAGAAGAGAGAATGATTGTTTAGATTATAATTTCAAGACACGACAACTTGTCATCTCTGTAGATGACGCACGCAGAGGGTTAAAGAATAAATAAATATATTTGAGATATAAACTGGGGTGAATCTTAGAGAAAATAAAATCTCGTTAATATTAAACAATAAATGAATAAATAAATAAAGAAAGAAAGAAAGAAAGAAAGAAAGGAAGGAAGAAATGCGACAATGGATGGTATATTCGACCAGTATCGAGTAATCGACCACTTTAACTCGGTCAGATATATTTATTTCACATCACGAAAATGCACAACCATGAGTTGGTTGGTTGATTTGGTGTTTTACGTCGCTTTCAACAATTTTTCAGTTATATCGCGACATGGAAGCAGGAGGTTACCAACCTCTTAAACAAAGTGGCGCAACCTGGGACTCGAACCCGGATCGTCGACGCCGCAAACCAAGCGCTTAACCAATACACCAAGCCTGCCCCTCACAACCATGAGTGAACTTTGTTCCAATTAATGATAGATGCAGCGTACATGTGAAATGTTTTGACTATGTAGATGAGTGTAGAGATAGGAATGGCTGGTTTGTATCGGATTGATAGAGATACATAACTATAGATTGAACATTCCGATTCTGGTGATTTTTTTGCCCCCGAAAAACAAACTATTTCCCGAGATCCCAGTCTATCTGTATATTTCAGGTAAATCAAACTCTCTTTCTCTCTCTCTCTCTCTCTCTCTCTCTCTCTCTCTCTCTCTCTCTGCTTATCTGTTTATTCCTCCAATATACTGAAGAATTCCCTTTTAAACCTCTCCCTTTTTCACGTCTGTTTATAACATTTTTGCACTGAATGACTAATATGTATACCTATAAGGTAAATCTGCCTTGAATGTTAACATCAATGAAATTTTCTTTAGAGGGAATTTTTATTTTCAATTTAATGAGAAATATTTCAAACTACTTCCGGGCACCTGACTTCCTATTGGATTGAGTCGGATCGTGGCTTACGAGGTCAGTGAGGTCAGGCATTTTATCTATAATTTATTACTTTATTTACGAGGGGTATTTGTGCCCTTCTGACGACGCTTGCCTATGGTCATCACATCACGTGACAGCAGAATGACCAATGTTCCGAATCACTAGATAAATAGGGGATAGATCAAAAGGGGTGTCCGCCTTAAAATGATGTGAAAACTGGAAGAATTTCATCCTTGGTATATCCCTTCTATCTAAATACCTATAATGATGTGTTGAAGGACGAATTGAAAATAGAAACACAACATTATGCTTAGATCTACAGCAAACTTTACCGGAACGGCGAGGTATAAAACTTCATCCACTTATAAAAATTAACGACATCTTGGGCATATGTACAATAGGTACAACGTCAAGATTGGACCCTCCTTTTTCAGATATAGATTGGCAGTTGATTTGAAACACGGAAATAAATCTAATAAAAATTACATCAGTACGAGCACAGCACAAAGTGAAACGGAGATAAATATCCAAAAGGAATTCATTCACTCGAAGTGGGGGGGGGGGGGGGGGGGGGGTGGCCCATTATGATCACGTGGTAAGATTAACGAATCACATCTATATAGTAGTTTTAAAATGTTTTATAATGTATTTCATTATTATAAATCCGACATGGTTTATTTAAGATATATATCGACGTCTTATGACATGCAGTCAAATCTGTGTATAAAGATAACCTTGGGGAAGAGTTAAGAGTGATCTTTACACTAAGGTGACCTTTATACAAGGGTGATCATTACACAGAGGTGACCTTGACACTGAAGTGACGTTTATACAGAGATTTATTTGGCAAGAGGACAGAAAATAGTTAGTAAAACAGCGGCATAGAGGTCACCGTTAAGGTGGATTCCCCTATATATACGCTAAATAATAAATAAATAAATAAATAAATAAATAAATAAATAAATAGTGTTACTTAACAATTTCATACTGCTGTAGTTTGAACTACTGCAATTAATGTCAGCCATAATCAATGCTCCTCTGGCGCCCTTACTACTAATTATATTGATATACGTGTACATTGCATTTTTCTTACCTTCAGATGTTGATCAATTTCAAAGTTAGTAGTCGATTAAATGTTTGAAAATCAGAAAAAAAAATCGTTATTACAACAGTTTTATAAAACGCAAACCTCTAACGGTGATATTTCTCCGGCAAGTTCCATGCGTGAATCAGGACATTAAAAATCTCTTTCGAAATAATAATTTTCATCAATAATGTATGTAGTAGCAGACCCCTTCAGGAGACAGACTTTAAAGTTTAAAAATAAGACCCACACGAAGCACAAAAACCAGGTATCAATTTACAAAAAAATGAATGACAAACTTGAAATGAACCGTAACAAACATAGCGTTGTTCATTTCATCAATGACGTCCTTTTTTCTATTATAGTGAAATGAACTCTTACACACCCATAGTTATATTTATCCTTCATTAAGATGACATTGGAAATTTCTGTTGACTCATTAGCATTTGTGTGTAATAAGTTTGTGCGCCCCTTGGACGCTGCGACGGCATGTATACATACAGCGCGTATTGTGTCGTAAAGTCTGATTCAGGTTCGTGAATTCCCGTTTAAATGACATTGTTCTTTATCGAATAATATATCAAAGACCATCGTGTATAATTAATATCGTTTGAAAGGTGGGCGTCTAGACATGGCTTTATTTCGTGACTTGAAAATCACTGCACTCGATCGGCAAAATGAAATACGCTCTATTTTGACTTTGAAGGAATAAAAACTGCGCCAATATTTCCGTTAAGTTTTTAGTGTTTATAAATGTCACTTTCAACATATTTTCTGTAAAATACTGGCAAAGAAGCACGAGAATCCCAACCAATAATAAATGACATTTTTTCAGTTGAATTTATTCCATGATCTACTTTCTCCCCATGGTTATGTCGTAGAATTATTTTTAGCCTATCGTTGTCTGTTTGGATAAAACCTCTCTCGGTAAATATCCAGGTATTGCGTAAGGTGTACTAGGGCATTTAGATAAATGTTAAAAATCCAAAACAAATAAGTATGCAAGTGCACGCCTTTACATCAAGCGTAGTGATATGGTGGTATAGGCGCTATTTTCATAATACTTGAAGGAAAACTGCAGGCACCATGCTCACGGCACAGAGCGCCCCGTCCACAGAGTCAGTGCATAATATCATCATGGGTAATTCGTAGTGAACTGACGATTGATTTATGATTTCCATGGCTCTTACACCGTCATTATAAACACGTCACCTTTGTATGTTTATTGTGTGACGCCACATCAAGGTCATGTATCATATGCCAGGTGACGCCACATCAAGGTCATGTATCATGTCAGGTGACGCCACATCAAGGTCATGTATCATGTCAGGTGACGCCATATCAAGGTCAGGTATCAAGTGGCATCATCTGCTTAATGTACGACCTCCAAATATGATCTATAAAAAGTTCAAATATAATCTATAAAAAGGACCCACCAATGATAGCCTCCAAATGTGATCTAAAAAGGACCCACCTGCAATGGCCTTTAAATGTGATCTATGAAAATGACCAACTCGCAATGGCCTCCAAATGCAATATATTCAATGGAAACACTCGCATCACCGAGGAAGTGATGAATCTGAAGCCACTGCGATACCATTTAAATCAGTGCGATACCATTTAAACCAGTGCGATACCACTGAATCCAGTGCGATACCCCGAAACCAGTGGCGATACCACTGAACCCTGTGTGATACTATTGAACCCAATGCGATACCACTGAATTCAGTGCGATACCAACTAACCCAGTGCGATACCACTAAACCAGTGCGATACCACTGAATCACTGAATCCGAAAGGCAGAACACCGGTATGCCCAGGACGGGAGTCGAACCCGGGACCTCTCGATCACGAGCCCAGCACCTTATCCACTAGGCCACACCGGTTTTATAATGATGACAATCCGGGCACCGTTGAACATTAAGGTTGAAAATAATTACTGTGATTTCAAATTTTACGAACAGAAGTAAAATTTCAGAAACTTTTTTCCGCTTGTGGTTGGTTGGTTGGTTGGTTGATTGGTGTTTTACGTCGCTTTCAACAATATTTCAGTTATATCGCGACATGGAAGCAGGAGGTAACCAACCTCTTAAACATAGTGGCGCAATCCGGGAATCGAACCCGGATCGTCGGCGCCGCAAGCCAAGCGCTTAACCACTACACCAAGCCTGCCCCTTTTTCCGCTTGTGAAAAAAAATAAAACGTATATAGCATTTCAAAATACATATATATTGAAAGCCCCCCCCCCCCTTTTTTTTTCCCTTGGTTGTATCAAGCGCTAATGTTCCGCTCTTCAGCGTTCTACTTCAGCATGAAAATTAAAATCGCCGATTTTACAAAATAAAACGAACAAAAGCTTTATGGCAAACTTCAATAAACAAATACAATGTATATACACAGACTGCCATAAGATGATGGGGGAGGGGGAGGGGTGTGCCCAGTGGTATAACACTGTGTATCTGTAAGACTGCCGTCGTTCTAACCCAGCTGTTACTGCAACACTTCTTAAGAAGGAACTCTGTTACACATAAATTGTTAGGCCTCTCTGTGTTTTACTTTCATTCATTCATTCATTCATTCATTCATTCACTCATTCATTCATTCATTATGTATCTATCTATTTATTTTTATCTTTTCATTTACGTATATTTATTTATTCATTTATTCATTTATTATCTATTCATTTACATGTATTTATTTATTTATTTATTTATTTATTTATTTATTTATTTATTTATTTATTTACCTCTATGTCTGTATTTTCTTTCCCTATATACAACAACATTTATGTCCTTTTATACTAGAAATTGTTTTAACCTTTCTGTGTTTTACTTACTATCTATTTTTCCCGTGTACTTTTCAATCTATTTGTTTTGTTTATTTAATTACCATTCTGAATACCGACTTACCTTAAGTTTCAGTTCATGTTCGTCGCAGGTTGTGAATACCGACTTAACCAAGTTTCAGTTCATGTTCGTCGCAGGTTGTGAATACCGACTTAACCAAGTTTCAGTTCATGTTCGTCGCAGGTTGTGAATACCGACTTACCTTAAGTTTCAGTTCATGTTCGTCGCAGGTTGTGAATACCGACTTACCTTAAGTTTCAGTTCATGTTCGTCGCAGGTTGTGAATATTTCGTAAGTACTCTCTGGCGTCTCCGCGTTCATCTTAAGGTCGGCCATGGCTTCCTCGCGCTGGAAGTTGTGGAAAACACACCGCTAATTATGCATTAAATGTTAATTATTAATTAAGTAATACTAAGCGTTCGTGTTGATTTCGGTTTCCGGTTACGTCCATGTCAATAAAAAGGAAGCATATATCGCATAAAACGCTCAAATCCTTCAATGGAAGTAAAATAATACAAAGGCCTATTGATAATATTGTCTTCCTCCGATACCCTTTTTTATCAATCCCCTTAAACTTTTTTCACTCTTCTATATTTACACCGTCTAAGTTCATCCTATTGACATTAACGCGATAAAAATCACAATACTGAACTTCACTTTATTATTCAAATTCCTAAATTCATTCGCACCAAACTTGGCATGACTGATGTGCACGTGAATCTATACCGAACTTCTGTTGTGTAAAGTTTAATTTACATTTGTTTTTATATACAGTAGGAGCTAGAGTTTTACAGAGGTACTGTAAGATGCTTCTTGTTAAAGTCCACAATAGACAATAGCGGACAACACGGGCGTGTGTTGGCAACCGCATGTTGTACGAAGACTTTTTTATTGTTCTGCATAATGCATGCAGTAGAATGACGATTGAGGCCGAAGATAAGTAATTCTTCAGGTAATTAACACGCAAACCGGTAGTGTAAAGAGATTAAAAATACTAGTGCGCCCCCGCCCCCCAAAGTGCGACGCTATGTAATACACGTTGATAACACTCTAATACATGGGTATTCACGTTAATAACACCTTTATAACACGGGTATTCCCGTTAACAACTCCTTAATACACGGGAATTAATAACACGCTAATACACGGGAGATTACGTTAATAACATCCTTATACAAGGGGAATTCATGTTAATAACACCCTAATATAAGGGGAATTCATGTTAATAACACCCTGATACATGGGGAATTCATGTTAATAACACCCTGATACATGGGGGATTATGTTAATAACACCCTGATACATGGGGAATTCACGTTAATAACACAAAATCACATGGAGAATTCAAGCTAATAAAACAGAATTACATGGGGACTTCATGTTAATAACACCCAATTACATGGGGAATTCACGTTAATTACACAAAATCACATGGAGAATTCAAGCTAATAACACCGAATTACATGGGGACTTCATGTTAATAACACCCAATTACATGGGGAATTCACGTTAATAACACCCAAATACATGGGGAATTCACGTTAATAACACCCAAATACATGGGGAATACACGTTAATAACACCTAAATACATGGGGAATTCACGATAATAAAACCCAAATACATGGGTAATACATGTTAATAAAACCCAAATACATGGGGAATTCATGTTAATAACACCCAAATACATGGGGAATACACGTTAATAACACCCAAATACATGGGGAATTCATGTGAATAACACCCAAATACATGGGGGACTTCATGTTAATAACACCCTCATACATGGGGAATTCATGCCAATAACACCCAAACACATGGGGGAATTCATGTTAATAACACCGAAATACATGGGGAATTCATATTCATAACACCCAAATCATAGGGAATTCATGTTCATAACAACACCCAAATTATGGGGAATTCAAGTTAATTACACCCTGATACATGAGATTTCATGCTAACATCAAGTGTCATATCATGACATATCACTGCTAACACCAAGTGTTATATTATAACATCTCACTGCTAACACCAAGTGTCATATCATAACATCTCATTGCTAACACCAAGTGTCATATCATACATCTCACTGCTAACACCAAGTGTTATATCATAACATCTCACTGCTAACACCAAGTGTTATATCAGAACATCTCACTGCTTACACCAAGTGTTATATCATAACATCTCACTGCTAACACCAAGTGTTATATCATGACATCTCATTGCTAACACCAAGTGTCATATCTAACATCCCACTGCTAACACCAAGTGGTATATCATGACATCTCACTACTAACACCAAGTGTTATATCATAACATCTCACTGCTAACACCAAGTGTTATATCATGACATCTCATTGCTAACACCAAGTGTCATATCATACATCTCACTGCTAACACCAAGTGTTATATCATAACATCTCACTGCTAACACCCAGTGTTATATCAGAACATCTCACTGCTAACACCAAGTGTTATATCAGAACATCTCACTGCTAACACCAAGTGTTATATCATGACATCTCATTGCTAACACCAAGTGTCATATCTAACATCTCACTGCTAACACCAAGTGTTATATCATAACATCTCACTGATAATATCAAGTGTTATATCAGAACATCTCACTGCTAACACTAAGTGTTATATCAGAACATCTCACTGCTAACACCAAGTGTTATATCATGACATCTCATTGCTAACACCAAGTGTCATATCTAACATCCCACTGCTAACACCAAGTGGTATATCATGACATCTCACTACTAACACCAAGCGTTATATCATAACATCTCACTGCTAACACCAAGTGTTATATCATGACATCTCATTGCTAACACCAAGTGTCATATCTAACATCTCACTGCTAACACGAAGTGTTATATCAAAACATCTCACTGTTAATATCAAGTGTTATATCATAACATCTCACTGCTAACGCCAAGTGTTATATCATAACATCTCACTGCTAACACGAAGTGTTATATCATAACATCTCACTGCTAACACAAAGTGTTATATCAGAATATCTCACTGCTAACACCAAGTGTCATATCATAACATCTTACTGCTAACACCAAGTGTCATAACATCTCACTGCTAACGCCAAGAGTCATATCATAACATCTCACTGCTAACACCAAGTGTCATATCATAACATCTCACTGCTAACACCAAGAGTCATATCATAACATCTCACTGCTAATAGCAAGCGTCATATCATAACATCTCATTGCTAACACCAAGTGTCATATCATAACATCTCACTGCAAACACCAAGTGTTATATCAGAACATCTCACTGCTAACACCAAGTGTGATATCAGAACATCTCACTTCTAACACACTTCTAACACCAAGTGTCATATCATAACATCTCACTGCTAACACAGAGTGTTATATCATGACATCTCACTGCTAACGCCAAGTGTCATATCCTAACATCTCACTGCTAACACCAAGTGTCATATCATAACCTCTCACTGCTAACACCAAGTGTTATATCATAACATCTCACTGCTAACACCAAGTGTCAGATCATAACCTCTCACTGCTAACACCAAGTGTCATATCATAACATCTCACTGCTGACACCAAGTGTCATATCATAACCTCTCACTGGTAACACCAAGTGTCATATCATAACCTCTCACTGCTAACACCAAGTGTCATATCCTAACATCTCACTGCTAACACCAAGTGTATTATCATAACATCTCACTGCTAACACCAAGTGTTATATCATAACATCTCACTGCTAACGCCAAGTGTTATATCATAACATCTCACTGCTAACACCAAGTGTTATATCATAACATCTCACTGCTAACGCCAAGTGTTATATCATAACATCTCACTGCTAACACCAAGTGTTATATCATAACATCTCACTGCTAACGCCAAGTGCCATATCATAACATCTCATTGCTAACACCAAGTGTCATATCATAACATCTCACTGCTAACACCAAGTGTTATATTAAAACGGGACATACCGGCCTTCATATTTATTTTTCATTAACAAGTTGGTAGAGAGAAGGTGAGATTTGTGGGGTATCTTTTTGGCTTATTTAATAAAATGATCTGCTTCCAAGATGTCTGCTACATGTATATGAACATATTGGTGATTTCAACCATTTGTGTTGTTTCTTTCTTTCACCCTTTCTTTCTTAGCGTCTTTCTTTCTTTCATTCTTTCTGCCTTTCTTATCATTTAACAAAATAACACCATGAGTAATTTACATAGACGCTTTATATATACATTCTTATTTAGCAATGTTAAGAGAAGCTAGTTGGGAGGAGGAAACTGTTCCGAGGAGAGGACTTACTGTATCTAGAATAGATTTCTTATTATTGAAACCTGCAACGTAATGACAGAAATAAGACTGAAATTAATTTAAGTTAGGGTCAGCATTAACCACAGCTCTAGACTGGGAGTCCATCCCATAAAATCAAGCACAACCCTGGACTGGGAGTCGATCCCATAACATCAAGCACAGCCCTGGACTGGGAGTCGATCCATAACATCAAGCACAGCACCGGGCTGGGGTCGATCTTCTAACACCAAACACAGTCCTGGACTGGCAGTCGATCCTCTAACATCAAGCACAGCCCTGCACTGAGAGTCGATCCTCTAACATCAAGAACAGCCTAGGACTCTGAGTCGATCCTTTAATATCAAGAACAGCGCTGATCTTGGAGTCATCCTTTGACATAAATCTGACACACGCTGTATTGTTACACAGCCATTTTATTATTTGTGCAGCCTTGATGTTTGATTGAGATTTAAAGCTTTGTATAACGATCTCTTTGACAGGTCGGGTGCCCCCTGCCGAGCGTTACCGCGGCTTAATGTTATCCGATATTCATTCACGCTGTCAATTCCGCGGCAGCGACGGACGTCTTGATTGTAGAACTGACACGGAGTGATATAGATAGGGATTTCTTGAAGACCATCTTCTGCTGTCTAGAGACATGTCTGCACTGATGTCATGGAATAAAGAACGAGAAGTAGAATGCTGATAAAGGAGTGGGGTGGACAGTCACTTCCTATACTCTCTGATCTACAGCGCAATAAAGAACGAGAAGTAGAATGCTGATAAAGGAGTGGGGTGGCCGGTCACTTCCTACACTCTCTGATCTACAGCGGAATAAAGAACGAGAGGTAGAATGCTGATAAAGGAGTGGGGTGGACGGTCACTTCCTACACTCTCTGATCTACAGCGGATTAAAGAACGAGAAATCTACAGCGGAATAAAGAACGAGAAGTAGAATGCTGATAAAGGAGTGGGGTGGACGGTCACTTCCTACAATCTCTAATCTACAGCGGAATAAAGAACGAGAAGTAGAATGCTGATAAAGGAGTGGGGTGGACGGTCACTTCCTACAATCTCTAATCTACAGCGGAATAAAGAACGAGAAGTAGAATGATGATAAAGGAGTGAGGTGGACGGTCACTTCCTACACTCTCTGGTCTACAGCGGAATAAAGAACGAGAGGTAGAATGCTGATAAAGGAGTGGGGTGGACGGTCACTTCCTACAATCTCTGATCTACAACGCAATAAAGAACGAGAAATAGAATGCTGATAAAGGAGTGGGATGGACGGTCACTTCCTACAATCTCTTATCTACAGCGGAATAAAGAACGAGAAGTAGAATGATGATAAAGGAGTGAGGTGGACGGTAACTTCCTACAATCTCTTATCTACAGCGGAATAAAGAACGAGAAGTAGAATGATGATAAAGGAGTGAGGTGGACGGTAACTTCCTACAATCTCTGGTCTACAACGCAATAAAGAACGAGAAGTAGAATGCTGATAAAGGAGTGGGATGGACGGTCACTTCCTACAATCTCTTATCTACAGCGGAATAAAGAACGAGAAGTAGAATGCTGATAAAGGAGTGGGGTGGACGGTCACTTCCTACACTTTCTGGTCTACAGAGGAATAAAGAACGAGAAGTAGAATGCTGATAAAGGAGTGGGGTGGACGGTCACTTCCTACACTCTCTGGTTTACAGCGGAATAAAGAACGAGAAGTAGAATGCTGATAAAGGAGTGGGGTGGACGGTCACTTCCTACAATCTCTGGTCTACAGCGCAATAAAGAACGAGAAGTAGAATGCTGATAAAGGAGTGGGATGGACGGTCACTTCCTACAATCTCTTATCTACAGCGCAATAAAGAACGAGAAGTATAGAATGCTGATAAAGGAGTGGGGTGGACGGTCACTTCCTACACTTTCTGGTCTACAGAGGAATAAAGAACGAGAAGTAGAATGCTGATAAAGGAGTGGGGTGGACGGTCACTTCCTACAATCTCTGGTCTACAGCGGAATAAAGAGCGAGAGGTAGAATGCTGATAAAGGAGTGAGGTGAACGCTAACTTCCTACACTTTCTGGTCTACAGCAGAATAGAGAACGAGTATGATGCAGAATGCTGAAAGGGGGTTCACTTCACACACTCGCTGTCAACGGTATACATAATGTTGAAAAGGAGTGTATTTTATACAGTCGCCGGTAACGGAATCCAGAGGGCTGAAAGACGGGGTGGGTGGGGGAGGGATTGGGTCACTTTTTACGATGAAAAGAGGGCATGGAAGAGCATGTACGACTAAGAATGTTGAAAAAGGGTCATTTCATAAAATCACTGATAACAGAATACAAAATATTGAAATGGGAAATCACTCCATGCAATACAAAAGACATAATATCATATAATATGGTAAATGTAAAGTGGAAGCGAGCCCTAAAAACCCTACCCCACCCCACTCTGACCCACTATTACCGTCCCCACCCCTTACAATTAAAGCTTATCATGTAATTTAAAGCTTGCAATATGAGGACGTATTGACACCACTTTAATTGATTGCGGTGTTGATCATACTCTGGTATTGGTACCACAGACTGTGGTTCATTTCCGGTATGGGTACCAGGCATTCCTATACTCTTCATGCTACGTGAATGCTAGAGTACCATGGACTGCAATTCATACTCCAATACGGGTACCATCGACTGCAATTCATACTCCGACATGGGTACCATGTATCGCAGTGCTGTTCATGCGACGATACGGGTACCATAGATTGCAGTATGGTTCTGGTACCATGGACTGCAGTTACCATGGACTGCAGTTCATACTCCGGTACATGTACCATGGATAGCAGTACCGTTCATGCGACAATACGGGTACCAGGCATTGCGGTAGATCTACTATTCATACTCTGATATGGGTACCATAGATTGCAGTGCTGTTCATGCTACGATATGGGTACCATAGATTGCAGTACTGCCCATACTCCGATAGGGGTACCATAGATCGCATACTACGATACGGGTACCACGCATTGCGGTGCTGTTCATACTATGTTTCTGTTCATACTATGCTTCTGGTACCATTGATTTCGGTATACTCAGGTACCATGGATTTCGGTATACTCAGGTACCATGGATTTCGGTATACTCAGGTACCATGGATTTCGGTATACTCAGGTACCGTGGATTTCGGTATACTCAGGTACCATGGATTTTGGTATACTCAGGTACCGTGGATTTCGGTATACTCAGGTACCATGGATTTCGGTATACTCAGGTACCGTGGATTTCGGTATACTCAGGTACCATGGATTTCGGTATACTCAGGTACCATGGATTTCGGTATACTCAGGTACCATGGATTTCGGTATACTCAGGTACCATGGATTTCGGTATACTCAGGTACTGTGGATTTCGGTATACTCAGGTACTATGGATTTCGGTATACTCAGGTACCATGGATTTCGGTATACTCAGGTACCATGGATTTCGGTATACTCAGGTACCATTGATTTCGGAATACTCAGGTACCATTGATTTCGGTATACTCAGGTACCGTGGATTTCGGTATACTCAGGTACCAATGGATTTCGGTATACTCAGGTACCATTGATTTCGGTATACTCAGGTACCATGGATTTCGGTATACTCAGGTACCATGGATTTCGGTATACTCAGGTACCATGGATTTTACTCTGTTTAGAGACTACAATTCATACAGCTAAATGCTGTATCAACATAGCTTGATTTTGTTCGAAGTTTTATACCACACAGTGGCGGATCCAGGATTTCCGAAAAGTGGGGCCCCAATGTGCATTAGTGAAACTACTTTGCCATTTTTTGTGCCAAATCTGGGTTTTTACTTGTAAATATGAGGCGAAAAGGCACCCTCCCTCTAAATCCGCCACTGCCACATCTAAATGGTTTCACGTCCGTTATCATTGAAGACCAGGCTTTTCAGTCTCATGACGTCGGAGGTAGGTCAATCAACCTCATGCGCGGATCCAGAGGGGTGGACCGGGGTCTGAACCTATCCTGAGATTCGGCGAAAATTACTTTTCTTGTTATATTTAGATGTGAAATTAGTAATTTTACACACAAAACATGGATGGACCCCGTCTCGGAAAACTTATTGGAAATCGACCCTCTGTCAACATAATTTCTGGATCCTGAATTTCGTAAACAAACCTAAAGCCTGCATGTAATTTTTACAAAATCAAAGTTGGATTTCAGCTTAGTTACTTGGGATGGTGAATCAATGTTCCTGAGATCCGTCCGTTTATCAGACTGTCTATATAACTGTGTGTCTTTCCGTCCGTCTGCCTTTTTGCTTGTTTTCTGAGTGTCTATCCGTCCTTCTGTCTGACTGTCTGCCTGCTTTTATATATGCGAGAATTAACTGTAAATATTGACAAAACTTCTTTCTTTTTTTTTTTTTTTTTTTTTTTGTTTTGTTATGCTTTTTTATGTTTGTTTGTTCTGTTTTGTATTGTTTTTTGTTGTTGTTTTCTTTTCTTTTTTTTTTTTTTTTTTTTTTTTTTTTTTTTTGTTTTTGTTTTGTTTTGGTTATTTTTTTTTTTGAAAAATTACTTTAAAACTAAGAAGTTTCTCACCTCATGCATAGCTCTGTCCTTAGATTGATTGTTTGGCTCACTTTTTCGACCCCTTTTGTTTTAACTCTGTTCTTAAAAAATTTATATATTATTAGAATTCCGATCATTTGGCCATGTACATCAATGAAGAGACATAAGTTGTCGAACTGATGCACAAAGTTATAACGTATATATCTTCTAATATATATTCTTTCGTTTTTACTGTAAGAATAACTTGTATGTTATAAACTACAAGGAAGGGTTTACGTTGTGTTTCTTTTATTTAGAAATTGATATAAACGCTGTACTGAATAACATAAGCATACATGAATTGTTCAACAAATCTTTGACAAAAAAGTATCAAACAAGCAACTCACACGTTGTCCCATATGTGTTACTGTCTATTTATCACAGCATTTCTCTGTTTAATAAACGCGTTCGTTGCATTCCGCATCATCAAATATGATTTTATATGAAGAAAATAAACCGTTAATACTTGAGAAAATTCTGATATGAGCCCCTCTCTTCTTTTCTTCGCCACAAGTACGAGTGAAACATCAAATTGGCACCGAAATGTCTGAGTATTTTGGCTAATACTTGGCATTCACATGTGCCCCCCTCCTTTTTTCCGGAAATAATGGATCCGCTACTGCATGTATATAAGACACTCAAACTCGCTGCTATAATATCATAAAAAAGAAAATCGAATAACATCGGTCCAGAGGCGAGTCGAACGCAATCTTGTTCAGGTTAAGGTACTCGAAGTATTTCCTACAACATTGATGTATATCATCCTTAACGCTGACAGAAAAATAACATGAACAATCCATTGGCCACCATCTAAATTCAAATTCCTCATAACGTACGCCTGTCATATACCACATCATCTACCTCATAACGGTCATCTGTCGTAGACATCACCATCTACACCATAACGGTCACCTGTCATAGACCACATCATCTACCTCATAATGGTCACCTCTCATAGACCACATCATCTACCCTATAACGGTCACCTGTTATAGACCAAACCATCTACCTCATAACGGTCACCTGTCGTAGACCAAATCATCTATCCCATAACGGTCACCTGCCATAAGCCACACCATCTACCCCATAACGGTCACCAGTCATAGACCATTCTCTTTCTTAAACTACCCCATGACTGCCGGCTATATCAAGCCAACTTCTATTTAAATTTCCCTATGACGGTTACCTGTTACAGGCAGCACTCTAACTTAAATTACCCCATAACGGTCACCTGACAAAGACCACCCTCTAAATTAATCTACCCCATGACTTTCCAATCACACGTATGAAGTCACCTTCTTTTTTAAACTACCTCATAAGAGTCATCTGTATCAAACCCCCTTCTATGTAAATTTTCCCATTTGTTATGGGTTTTATAAAGCATTAATAAAAGAACATCTTTATAACCATAAGTACATAAAACGTATTATTTCATCTCAAACGGCAACATTGTATATGCCGGACCCTATGACGGTTAAGAAGTTCAGTTTACATGTTCAACATCGGAGCTTTCTTTGCGACTTCTTTTGTACATAGCGTTAATGGCTTTTTCTGCCTTTGAGCGCTTTTTCTTCAACATTACACGCACTACTCCAAATATAATGCAGAAGCTAAGACAGAGCGCGAGTAGCATGATGATCAGAATATAGAAATGCTGCTGACTGATCGCGGAATCATTCACGGAACTTGTTTCCTCTCCACTCTCACATTTAATCTCTCCTTCACACTGCTTAACTTCCGGTAGAGATACCAACCGCTTGTTCCTTAATTCATAAGGTGACGCACATACTACGTCATTGATTTCCGCGTGATCTGACGTCACGTTCTTCACAGCTTTCGTTTTAAACCAATCATACATCCACTTCAAGTGACAATCACATCTCAATAAATTTCCCGCGAATTGAATCATTTTTAAGTTTTCGAATTCCCTGAAAATGCATTTGTCTACACTTGTAAGTAAATTATTTTTCACGGAGAGTTCTTCAAGTGACTTCTGCAACCCACTGAACGTGAACCGTGTAAGACGGGAAATTCTATTTCCACTTAAGTTTACAGTGCGCAGTTTCGAATTATTTACAAATGCATCGTCGCTCACATGTGATACATTAGCGTTCTCTAGATTTAACACTTCTAAATTTTTAAAGCACTGCAAATTTTTCC